>APFE030809590.1:5184-98707 GCA_000404065.3 Pinus taeda
TCTAATACTACCGCCCATTTGCAACTAACTGTGGTCCCATAATTAATTGCGGGTTAACCACTTACAAATATTAATATGGGCTTTATTGACTCTTGACTATGACGTGATCCCATGACATAAATAAGGGGGTTAGGGTGGGACCTTAACACAATTGTTCCACGATATAGGGGTTGGGTATATTATGTGTTTGATATGGTATTACTGATACTCCAAATTTCCCTTTGAGGATATCTTTGAATGAAAAATCTCCATTTATTGGTCCTTGATTTGATTATGTTCCGTTGGGAAGACTAGATCCAGATACTCTCCCTGCTCCCTTTTGATAGCTTGGTCCAAGAGAGCCTCCCCGAAGCCTCAGATTTAATATGACGGTGGATGATGGTAGAATGTTGTAATCTTGTAATATCAGTTCATACTGCATGGATTTTCCTCTACAGATGAGGCTTTGAAGGGGCACTAAAATACCCAAAATGTGCAGGATATTTTTCTTCAGTTGGTCGACACTCTCTTATGCTTGAACCCAGAATAAAATTGATTTTCCATCTGGGATTTTAATAAAAATTTGAAAATATGTCTTGGTTCTCTGATCCGAATCCCATTCCTTCACTACATGATCCATTAAAGAATGCCCCCCATTGTGGTCGACCTGAGAGAAATCATATCAATGTGGGACCACTCGACACAGAAGGGAGAATTCCATATGTGGCCAAATCAGAGGACAATCTTCCACTTGGAAAGCTAGATCTAGGAGACGGTAGTCTGATATATGCAGGGTGCCACAAAAAAACAAGGAAAAATTTAGATCTAGCCAAACCAGAGGTCGATCTTCCACTAGGGTGTCTACATCTACAATACGGTGAATCAGATCTGCATTTAGGGTAACCGTATAGTTATGGTTACGATTTTGCAAAGGCAGTTCAGTCATCACGGATACATGGCTCCTTACTAGGGTCACCCAAGAGATTCCCTTCCTCATTTGGGATTTGACAACATCAAATCAAAATATGCTACAAACTCCAGCGATGCGAGGCGTCATACAGTAGCCATTTAACCGTTTAGAAAAAATCGTGAACTCCAGTGAACACCTACGCAGATACGCTAATCTTCCATCTTGAAATATCTATTTGCATGAGGTTTGAGGGCAGTATCATAGAAAAATCGCCAGTATAAACCCTCACCATTTTGTCCAAAGAATGTTTTTCCAACAATCATACATATATTTATATATACGATAACAACCATAATAAATTTCATGTTGTCGATGTTTTGTCTGGGGTAGTATAGTTTTTATAAAGCCACCATAGTGGTTAGACATGTTAAAAAAAAAACTAAAAATGTGTTAAACTTGGACTTGTTATAGGACATCAATTTATCATGGTTATGATCTTTAACTTAACAAAAATAATGCCTCAAGGATACATATGCATTTGGAAATAGTTTAGAGAGTCCAAGCATCAAGTTCAGTTCCAACATGAAATACAAGTGATCTTTGAGAAGGAAAATTGAAACAATGCTTCATGATATACCAATAGAACGAGATGGTAACTGGATCACTTCCTCTTCAAGTGATGTCAATGGAATACCCCAATTTCTAGTGGTAAAATGATGTAAACAATATCTTAAAAAAAAATTGATGTGTAAATATCAACTATTAATTTGGTGAATTTGGGGACAAAATATGGTATCAAAGAAAATAGGTTGCAACCTTATGACCTATGAGATTAACCATGATTCTATTTAAAAAAATGAATGCCCTGTTTTGCACAAAATAATAAGGAGTAAATAAAAGTAGAAGTGTTGGCAAAGCCTGAGGGAGAAACACACATAGACGAAGACCAGATCTAGGGGCGTCTGGGGGAGCAAGCGTCAGTGCCTACAGTGGAATTGATGAATATTTTTAGAGATTTGAGAATATAGCTAGTTATCCTCTATGCAAGACATGAAAAAATGTTAAAATTCAACACATAATAGGAAAAACTCATTAAAAATCTAACATATAGATCAAATCCTAAGACCTTGGAAACAGTAATGGAGGAAGAGGACAAAGGAGAGACTTCCAAGCGAAAGAATTCTGATGATGTGGCTGAGAGTAAGGAAGCTAAATCTGAGGGTGAAGAGGATCACAACTTAACAAATTGCATCTAAATCAAGGAAAGAGACCGAAAATAGAAGTATAAGGGGAATTTAAGAAAATTAAACCCCCAACCTACAATGGGGAGTATGAAGAAGCAACAGAGGCTTGGTTGCTTAATATCAATCGATATTTTCAAGTTTATGATTATTCTAGTGAATTAAGAGATAAATTATTTATGTACCATTTACATGGAAAAGCTTCCCTGTGGTGGGAGGAAGTCAGAACAATGTACAATTTGGAGAATAAGAATGATAACTGGGAGGAATTTCAAATACTTTTCAAGGAAAAATATCTAGCTGAGCATTACTATGATGATAAGGCCAAAGAATTTCACAATCTGAAACTTCGGAAAATGTCAATGGATGAGTTGGTGACAAAATTTAGTCATATTATGAGATATGTGCCATATATATGAGAAGAAAAAGCTAAGGTTCAACACTTTATTACTTGCCTTTCTCTTTCTTTTAGAGAGAGATTTGAATACGATAACCCCAAAACAATGGATGAGGCCATTGGAAAACAATGAAATATGTTATCAACATGCTAAACAAAGAAATGAAAATGCGAAATTATGGCCTCATAAAAAAAAAGATAGATTTACATAGGGAAGAAAAGGAGGAAAACCTGGCCTTTTTAAGACTTTTGGTAAGGGAAACCAGAGTCAAAATTTCAGCAAAAATAATAATCAAACACAAAGAACGTAGACTCATACTTAGACAATATCTAAACAAACAAATTTTAACAATAGAGGACTTAATGAGAAGGAACATGTCATATATCCAGATCATAAATAACACAAAAACACAAAAATACAAAAATACAAGAAAAATGATTAGATAATAAGCCACTTCGAGGGGGAAACCTCTATTTACAACACATAAATGAACAATTCTTGGATGATTCAAATGCAATGGCCTCCTTGGTATATATATGAGTCTAAAGGGTCAAAATATGATTAATGCCTACATAACAATAAAAATGTAAGGGATCAACAATAACAATATCGGGTTTCTATGGGGTATAACAATAACAATTATATTGGGGTTCTATGGGGCACAACAATAACAATTGTTGGCTTAGTGGGTCCTGACCCAGGTTTAGAGTTATTTGCGCCAAACAAATCCCTACACTACTGGCCCTTTCGACATCAATCCACGTAGCATGGACTGAATTCTCACCCGAAGCAATATGGGGGTATGCTGGAACCAAGTTTCCACACACAGAGATCATTGTGATCTCTTTTTATGACCTAGATCTGATTTTGCGCATATCTCTAAGCCCTTAAGGATTAGCGTTGTAACTCCCCTCAATCAGCCTCTAGACCTCCACGAAGGTCTACGACTGCCTTTTGCAGACCCTGAACAGGAAAATTAGCTACTTACACGCACCATAGATTACCCTTAGATCAATATTTACTTAGATCTACCTAAGTGTTTGATAACTTTAACAGAAAGTGTTATGAGCTTTGTGTAATCACTTAACATTAATTGTGTTAAGATAATAAGATAGATCAAGTAAATTCGCGCATCAATACATCATTATTTTATAAAGACATCATTTTATCACAACATATATCACAATCATACATAACAGAAGTAAAGAGATAAAATACAGGAATTTATGCAACAATCTTCTTTATTGATCTTCAATATAGATTTACAAACTCAATACTTCGTTGCACACTCAGCTACAAAGCCTTTCCTCTTACTTTCATGCACTACCCTTTAGAATCCTTCTGTCTTACCCATAAACAAAATACTTCTATCTCTATCTTAGACTCTCTAAGTCACACCTATTTATACAATCCCATGGTTCGCAAACAATGGGTAGATATTCAAAAACTGACATGAATGAGGGTAAAAACCATTTTTGACTCTTAACTAACTATGTGCTCCGCATCCACAATTTTGGAGACTTTTCAACTTTTTACATCAAAACTTGGGCTTTTGCCCTAAAATTGACCCAGGGGACCCCATCCTAATAGGCCCCCAACACAAAGGTCGTGACTTTCCCTCGAGTCACTCGATTGGTGTGGTGATCTTGTTGCGAAGATCCCCCAACTCCACCTGCACAACTGCTACTTCAGTCATGCTCTGCGTGGCTGCCTGCTTCATTTCTTTGACCAATTGCTCTATAGTTGGTCCTTCGCTGACTCGCTTGATCTTCTGTTGTGTAAGTTTCAAGTTCATCAACTTTTCTGGATGTTGGCCGAGACTTGGTAGGTTTTGTCCAACCAAGGACCCAGTTGTGCCTTAAGCACTGCCTTGTTTTTCTACATTGCTTCCACTTATGCAAGGAGCTGCTTTTACTCCTGCAACTTGGCGAGGCGCTGCGCTATATCAGTGGAGCGCACTGTCACCCTAACCTCATCATACTGCTTTTGAATCTCATGGATTTTTGTATTCAATATCGCATGGTGGGATATTCCTGTAGGGCCATCACCACTTCCATGGCCTGTTCAAATAAAGCTGTGCAGTTAACGATCGCAACAACCACAGTAGTTATCCCTTCCATGATGACAACTTCATGTTGTTCACTTACTTCAGGTGGAGTCGAAGGCTGTGACTTAATCTCCAGTTCCATGATTTTCATGTTGAGTTCAAATTGAAATCTTGCCACCTCTACCTTCACCTTGTGGATGCCCGCATCTAGCTTCAGGATCTTGGCCTCGAGCGGTGCCTCCTCAGGTATGTTCAACTCCAGTACTGTCCTGCATGCCTTTGAAACTGCGACCGCTAGTTGGGTGCTCTGCACCTGGATCATTTACCTTGCCTTTAGGGACTCCGTCTTCTCGATGAACATGTGCTCATTTTTCACTCGATACTCACTTATTAAGCTGAGAGCACGCTGCTCCCGTGCTCTTAATTCCACTGTTATGCCTGTCTGCTACGCATGAAGATACTCATTAGGGAGTGTTGCAATATTGAGGCCGATGTTCTTTAAGGTGCTAATGATGACCTTATCATCGACTGACTTTGTGCTCAGGGACCCTTCTGGTAGAGCGACTGTCTTGAGATCCACTGTCCTCACCAGCTCTGCAGCCTGACTTGTCCCTGGTGCCAGGCTCGTTTTTGCGGTGGCCACATGACCTGTGCCCCCTTGTATCTTGCTGGTCTAGATCCGCAATTCACACAAAGCCTTCTTAATATTATCTAATGAATGCCTGTGTTGTTGGTCAAATTGCTACAACAGTTCAACGGTGGTGTCGCACACTTTGTCCCCGATCTCATCGAGATCGCCCTCTGTCAGCATAATGGGATCCAACGGTGGCTTGGTCGACTTTGTCTTCTTCTAGGACCCCTCCTGCTGTTGTTCCCTGTACCTTTTTACTTGGAATGGAGTGCTTTGTACCTCATCCCCTCCACCACCCTGCCCCGACTATTCTTCCTCTTCAGTTTCGGGTGAAGGGGATTTATGCTTTTCTTGGAGACGCACTGCTCCTGTTCAGCCTATTGTTCTGCAGTGCATTCCTTTTCTAGTCAGTCCTTCTCCTCGACCTCCTTCTTTCACTGCATGGGAAACTTCTGTGTCACCTGCTTCGATGCATCCTTCCTCTTTTTCTCTGATGAACTCCTTGTGTCTTTGCTTGTACCTGCGGCCAAGTCAGACGGAGAGCACCAGTTTGTTGGCCAAAACTTAATTACTTCCTGAATTGCATCATCCATGGCAAGATATGGCATATCAAACCACTTATGCTGCAGATCCTTCCACGCCTAGATATAAATGTGGTGGAAGTCTGCCTTGAATTCCGCATACTCTGACAACTGTTCACACACGGTTGGGGACAACTATGGGTGCTGGTTGATGGCCATGAGGATGCTCGCTTCCATCAAAACCAAAAAAATCTTCATTTCTGTGACCTACACGGGGTCCTTCATGGCCCAAAGTTAGGAAAACTGTGTAGCCTCTGACAATCCTGCCTCCAATGGAGGAATTTGACTGTCCTCTGACAGCTCCCAACCAACCAGCAAAATGAAGAGCAGCAACCATGTATAGTGGAAGGTATTGCTCTCATCGTGAGCCTCACGACAATTCACAAGGAACTCACTACATAAATAGTGCGACTAGTTAAACTGCACACCCTCCGCGCATTGTGCAGCAAATGAGATCATGGGCTCGGAACCTCATCCGTGTGACACTTCCTCGTGACCTTGCTGGCTAGTATCTGGGTGGCAATTTTCACTGCGGGGTTGTTGATGGAAATTATAGAGTACCCGCACAACTTCTTGAGAAGCTCAAATTTCTTCTTCATCTTCTCTGCCAAGTCCTGCTCACTTGTCTTTCCGCCAAAATCCTAAGACAGATTCAAGCCTTCATGTGGCATAAGCGTGATCCTATGGACAAGCATGTTCGTGATGGGTATAGGCGCGCCAAGCCATAAGCACCCATCATGCACCAGAGTTAGTAGCTTCTGTATACAGGTGGTATTTATGTTAGAGCGGTGGTAGTGGGGCACCCACAATAGGTTCAATAACCTAGACTACTCTACTCCACAGATCCACTGAACTGTCTCCAACACAGTGACACTAGAGTCTTTGTAATATAGTCGCTTCATGTAATTCTCCATCGCAAGGTGGGGGAACCTCTCATGGTCAGCCAAGTCCCAATCCTCCATCTTTAAAAGGGAAACCTGCGCCAGGCATGGACCTTTGAAGGTTATATTTTCCAATAGCAGGGGCGTATGAATGACGAATTTCTCCGCGTCTGGGTCCTTGGTGATCTTCGCCTTCACTTTATGCGGAGGGATGTAGTCTAGCAACTTGATGATGGGCTCTGTGCCCTCAACATCTATATCTATAGTACCCTCTTCGCCCTCCAAATCTATAACCTTCTCAAGTTGCTTGTCCTTTTTCTGTGTCTGGGTAGTAGAGTGCTTTCTATGCGACTTGCACACTGGCACCAAACTTTTCTGCTTTTCTTTCTTTGGTTTGTGGGTCTCGCGCACTAGTGTAGGCTTCGGACTAGGTGACCTAGGCTCTGTAGGCACAAGAGCCAGAGCCTCCATGCTCACAACTTCTGGAGCTACTTCTTCGAAGGCAACATTTCCCCTAGTGCTTGCAGTCTCACCTAGTCCTAACATAGTGCTGTAAATGAATTGCCAAGTTTCCTTGGGTAGATTATCAAACATGGAGCTTGCAAACAAATCTTCAAAAAAATTACGATTCATAAGTGACGGAAAACACAACTCAAAATCTCTAAGGGTACAAAGTGTTCTCTGCTGGACTAGCACAAGTAATTTATAGGGGAATTTGAATTCAAATCGACTATTCCCCCCAAAAATTGTCAATTAATTCTGATTTGGCAGCAGATCTCCAAATATTTTAGCATTAAATGTTGCCCACCCACTCCTCTTAATCGTATCTTCTTCCATAGCACAACTCCTTCGCGTGGATTGTGGTACTTTGACATCACCCTGTTTCGCGCAGCCCCCCTGTCGTGTAGTCCCCAAAACTGGGCAATGTAGTTTATAGTCCCGTGCTCCCTTACCGCTGCCTATTGCACTGAGACTGTTCGACCACCATATAGTCATTGAGTCGGATCTCCTACATACGGTTTCCACTGACTTCCATTCACCCTTCCCAAAAAAGGTTCTTCGTTCATCTTTGTAAGCTGAATCGCGCCCCAATTTGTGATTTCTTTGATGACATATGGCCCCAACCAGTGCATCTAAAACTTTCCTAGAAACTTATCAAAATTATTATCACATAATAATACCAAATCACTTACCTTGAATGTGTGTAGCTTGATGTCTCAATCGTGCCATGCTTTTTCACGTTCCTTCTATACTTACTGATGAAGCCCATCCAAGAATTTGTCTTCTTCAAGCTCCATCAACTACACGAGCCATTGTTCCAAGGTTCCACGGTCCTCCATCCTTGTGAAAGTTGTTATGCGTAGACTAGGCATAATATATTCCATAGTCATCACAACTTCTACGCCATATACCAACCGAAAAGGTGGCTAACCTGTTAGTTTTTTGCAAGTAGTCTTGTACGCCTATAATACTGCTGATACATGCATGTCCCAATCATTCGCTACACGTTGCAAATATTTGTCAGCGCATTCTCCAATATCTTATTGAAGGCCTCAATTGTTCCATTATCCTGAGGGTGATATGGCATACTCTTCTGATGATAACCCTGAAACTCTTTTGTTAGCGCACTTATCGTTTTGTTGAGGAAGTGCATACCACGATCACTCATCAACACTTTTGGTCAGCCAAACTTGGTTAACATGTATTCAAATAAGAATTTAGCTGCTATGGCTCCTGTACAATCCTTCGCAGGTTGTGCCTCTGCCCATCAGGTTAGGTATTTTGTCGCGGTGATGATATAGCGTGCCCCTGTCTTATTACCTAAGGGCTGAATTGGTCCTACAAAGTCAATAGCCCATTTCTCAAATGGCTATAATGAAACCTAAGGATTCAGAGGTAGCCCATCCCTTCGCGATGACCTGCCTGTTCTTTGACATGCATCACTCACCCTACAATATGATTTGGTATCCTTATGTAATGTAGGCCAGCATAACCCGACACGCAAAATATTTTGTGCCATTGCCTTTCCTGCATAATGCCCTCCTGTAGCCCCTCCATGAGCCTCTGCAAGGATGTTGTTTCTTTTGAAATTAGGCACATACCGTCAGAGTATCTCGTATGAACCCATCTTCTATAAATGTCCTGCAATTACAGAGAAATGAGCTGCGTGTACTACCAACTCTTTCTTCTGCTGACTAGTGTAGCCTTTTGGGGTCGTCCCTGTGGTCAAAAAGTGAATAATATATGAAAAGTGGTTGTCTGCTATGCGCACTCTGAAGAGCTTCACATCAGGAAACCCTTTCTCCAAACTAGTAGGCTCCTCCCCCATTTCAATTTGTGGAAAATAGTCAGGTCCTACATTCAACCTTCCTAGCTTCACAATTACCTCAAAGTCATTTTCTTGAAACAAAAATAGCCATCTGCATATCTTCCCCCCCAACATAGGCTTATTGACTAGGTACTTCAAGGCAGAGTGGTCTGTGTACATCTTGAAATTTCTGCCCAACAGATAGTGTCTGAATTTTTGGAGCGCATACACCATAGCCAATCCCTCACGCTCTATCATTGAGTAGTTCTTCTCAACTTTTGACAACTTTCGACTCACAAATGCTATAGGAAGATCCATCTCTCCTTCACCAACCTGTGTCAGCACTGTTCCCAACACAATACACGAGGCATCAATGTGCACATGGAATTCCTTCTTCCAATCCGGGAAGACCAAGATCGGTGCGGTGACCATATTTTCTTTCAATACATCCAGACTGTGCTGAAATTCTTCATCCCAACATAATTTAGTGTCTTTCTTCAATAGCTTCTCCATAGGTGCGGTAATCTGGACATAAGCCTTAATGAACTTTCGATAATACCTAGTATGGACCAGCGTTGCACCCAACTATTTGACACTTCTTGGGGCCTCCAAATTGACTATTACCGTGATCTTGGCAGGATCCACCATTAGTCCTTGCTTTCACACCACATGACCCAACAAAATTCCAAAGGGGACACAGAATAAGCATTTCTTCAGGTTCAACGCGATCTGATATCTTCGACACATATCCAACATTAAGCGTAGACTGGCTACATGGTGCTTTACTAACCCAAACACTATCCAGTCATCAAAATATACCTCAAAGAATTCATGAATGAACTCTTTGAACTCCGTGATGACTACGTGGGAGAATATCACCGATGCATTCTTAAGTCCGAATGGCATCACTATGTACTGAAAACAACCCCATTCCATTGTGAAGGTCGTTTTACACCTATCTTCTGGTGCGATCTTAATCATATGGTATCCAGAGAACCCATCAATGAATGAATAGGCCTTATGTCGTCCAACATTGTCTAATACCTCATCTGTAAATGGTGTCGGGAAAGGATCATGGATGCAGATGTCATTAAGTCTCCTAAGATCTACGCAAACCCATATTTCTCCCTGCTGTTTCTTTTCTTGGACCACCATTGCGCTCACCCAATCAGATTCCTCCACAGGTTTAATAATGCCTGCCTCAAGCATCTTATCCAACTCCAAGTGAACCGTTTCTTTATATTTGGGATTAAGGTGATATTGCCTTTGCTTTCCGGGCTTTGCATCCAGTTTCAAAGTTATTTTCATGACACCCAAATCACCTATGATGCCTTTCAAGTCCAAAAATTTCGTAGGAAAAGGATCTTGGTGCTCACAGAGAAACTCAACAACTTAATCCATTGTGGCATCATCCCAGTAATCTCCAATCTTCGTAAATTTTGGCTCTTCTTCTGTACCAATGTTTACTTTCCTAGTCTTCAACTACGTGGTGATATATGGGTTCTCTATCTGCGGACCTTCGACCTCGTAGTGGCCTTCCATTTCTAGGATAATGATATTCCTTGGATCCTCATCCTCCCCTTCAGAAGTCACATTATAGCATTCCAACGCATGGCACAACTGAGTGCTCCAATTCGGTTGATCCAATTCCAAAGGATCCTGTGGAATTCTGAAGATCGTTGCCTTAACCTCCTGCAGCGCCTCATCAATTCTTTCGAATCTATCTTCAAAACTGAAGGTCATCAAAAACCCTTCCCAAGATATCCCACTCCATGGTGCTTTGGAGGAGCTCTGTTTCTAGGTACCAATTCATAGGGATTATATCCAGAGTGTGATAGAATAAGTGCACCCATGCTGGCTGTGGTTATGTTCTGTAGACTTTAGTCCACTTTTCTAGATGATCATGAAGATCATTCCTCCCATCATATTTCTCAGTTAATCACACTTTAGGATGACCAAATCGCATCCTCATCATCCTCCTATAATCTCTCCATTCATCGAAGTTGTCCTTGTGCATACCCCACCATCAAGCGGGTGTAGCGCATAGTGCCAAATCCAGAGCCTGAAAACGATGATCCTTCTAGACTTCTCTTTCAAAAGCATCAAAAGACTTATCTATATTGGTTAAACCATCGTAATAAGGTAAATTTATTACCTCTGATGACACATAACATAGTGATTTAGTCATCATATTGCAGCACAATGTATATACTTCGTGTAACCTATTATGCCAATGATCCAATTCTTCATCAGAGTCTGAGGTACAGGAGCTTTCGCGGTCCAATGAAATCCATCCATTAGCTGTTGTATTAACCCAATCTTTGTCTCACACCATAATTTTGTAGATTTGATCCAAATCGTCATCACTTTCCTCATAGTCGCAGACAGGTTTAGTATAGCGTGGTCCTTCTGCAGGGTCCAATGGTACTACAACGCAGAGTGATTTCCTTTTGAACGACATTGTTCGCTTATTCAGATTGATTACCCCATTCATATCAATAGCCTAGTCAATTCTAAGGAGCACAGGGTATGGATTGCTATCATCAACAATTTCTATCACTTCAAAATCAGCTAGCGCGCTCGTACCTTCTATATCTACAGTAACTCCGTGCAAATGTCCCATAGGGATAATCTTCTGCTGGTTCACCATCCTCAATTGAATCGGAGACCACTGCAATGTAGGTCTCCCCATCCTCTCCCATGTCTATTTATGTAAAAAGTTCACGTCAGAACTAAAATCTAGAATAACCTAGTCCATCTCATAGTCTCCTATTTACGTGGTGAGCCTCATCTCCCGCCCTGTCCTTGTCTTATGTTTGCCAATCTTTCTAACTACGTAGTGTCCTTATGGAGCATTTTCCTTCCCAACACACTTATTTATCAATTCTTGTAGCCCTTTCACAGCCTTACTATCGTGTAATAGTTTCATACAAGTCTCCAAGAAGGTGGTAAGCATAGAGGGGTCAACCTCTGTAGGCGCGCTGATTGTTGGGAGTTTTTATTGACTTCCTGAGGTAGAGGCCTCAACGAAGCTTTTCTTCGCCTCCATAAGCATTTCCTTCACATGCTCCAGATCAAACCCAACCTCCTTTTCTACGGCCTTGCAGACCCACCCACTTTCTTCAAGTTGTTTTCATTTATCATCACCAGTCGTTATTCTAGTTCACAGCACAATATTGACATTTGGATCTTCCTCGCGGGGCTCATACCTCATCATCTGTAAGTTCTGGTTAGGATGCTGAGGCTGCGCCACCTTCTCCTACATCTTAGCTATCAACACATGGCATTATTATATTGTGTGGTTAAATTGAGTGCATTATTGACATGATGGAAGTGTTTGACTCATAAACTCTTGCGCGTAGTGCCTTGGTGTTCCGCAATTATAGCAAATGACTTGCCCTCGAACTCTACCAGGTCCTCCTCCTCCTTGACCCCTTCCACACCCCTGATATCATTTGCGTGCTCCCCTAGTGCCATGATATGGAGGACAAGTTTCTGCTTGCATTCGATACATACGTGTCCTCCCCATCATTAGTTCATAGCTACGACAGTGGCACTCAGCGTGGCCCATCAATTTGCAGAAATCGCAGTATAATTGTTGTGGTGTCTGCACAAATTTTTGCAGCAAATGATAGTTATCCGTTACATGTTTTCCAGCCACCTGAAAAATAGCACACCATATCATGGGCCCCATACTTGGTCATACTAGAGCTTCCTGCTTCAGGGGCATCGCCTCGCCCTCCCTATAGTATAGTTCGCAAAGACAGGTTAATGATCCTTATCATGCCCCTGACTCTTACACTTGAGGCACCAGACTTCTTCGTGCACCTCTGTCATGATCTCCTTTTCTTTTTTCAAGCTCTGTAATTCCAAATAGAGGTTCTCCAACTACGAGTGAATTTGTTGGACTCCCAAATATGTGTCCTGAATAGGTGTTTCATGCAATCTCATTGCGATTTCTAGAGCTTCTGCTTGAGTTCCTATCTTTTGCTATGATAAAACAATCCTTAAGTGGGATAGGAGTGAGGCTATAAACCATTCGTGGTGCTGACTATCTGTGAGATGCATATTTGCTTCGTGGATCCTGCACTTTGGTCTTTGATCTAACTCCCAGGGCATTTCACTGGGCCTCATTGTGATTTTCTTAAATCCAATTATCGATTGCGACTCAGAATTAGGCTTACCAAATTATTTGTTCAAAGCAGTCTGAGTATCTGCAAGTGACGCCAATAGATTATCAGTGCAGTACTTAACGTACCATGTTAGAATGCGATCCTGTAGAGCAGTAACCAAATGCACCTTCTTTATATTATCATCTGTGATTTGTTTTGCTGTCCACACAACCTTCACAAAAAACCAAAACTGATTTGGATCCTCACTTCCTAAACCCTCGAAAACGGGCAACTTCATGGTATTCGACATGTCAAACAGCGGTGGTGGTGGTGGAGTGGGCAAAGGTGTAGGTTGTGGAGGTGAAGGTGGAGGTGGTGTGGATGGATGATGTATCCACGAAAAACACTACCTTATCAACTGGACAACACTTCACAAAAAGGCTTGCACCGCTCCTTCGTCGTCACCTGAAGGAGGTCCAATCAACGGGCTATATTCAGGATCTACTTTTTCTTGGTTTGTAAAGCTCCATCCACTTCATGTAGATCCAAACATCTAGGCAATGGCATAACCCATTTTTCACACAAGATCATCTTAATCCACATATTCAAAGACCTCAAATACTTACCTCGTGGTCCCTTGAAGAAGCATTGCTCTGCTTCGCTATAACTGATTGAGGTGTCAACCACGAATTCTGTAACAAATCCTCCTATAAACCGATCAAGGCAATGGTCAACAATGCACAAGATATTATCTTCAGAGGCTTCCAACCTCTGCACTAACTCTAGATTCCACACTATTGGACCGTCAAGCCTCCACCTTCCTTGGCCGTCTGCCAATTTGGCTATCCACTTGTATAGTTCAATCGAAATGGTACAAAAGAAAATTTTGTGTATTTCTGTGTACAAATATCTATCTAACCACGTTCTTTTTCCAGGCATGGATTCCTGTTTTCCTGTGCAGTGAATTCATGTATCTTTCTACCCAACCTCTTCTCAATTTCCTTCTTGGTTGGATTCCAGTGATGTGACATCACACATCTCTTTATGCAGATCCCGGTCCTGACAACAGAACCATTTGTTGGCTTAATGGGTCCTGACCCAGGTTCAGAGTTAGTTGCACCAAACAAATCCCTACACTACTAGCCCTTTTGGCATCAATTTGCGTAGCGCAGACTGAAGTCTCATCTGAAGTAGTATGGGGGGATGCTAGAACCAAGTTTCCACATCCAAAGATTAGTGTGATGTCTTTTTATGACCTAGATCTACCTTCGTGTAGATTTCTAAGCCCTTAAGGCTTATTGCTGTAACCCCCCTCCCCAATTGGCCTCTAGACCTCCACGAAGGTCTACAACTGGATTTTGGCGACCCTGAATAGGCAAATTAGCTATTTAGACACACCATAAATTACCCTTAGATCATTATTTACTCAGATCTACCTAAGTGTTCAATAACTTTAACAGAAAGTGTTATGATATTTGCATAATCACTTAACATTATTTCGTTCAGATAATAAGGTGGATCAATTAAATTCATGCATCAATAAATCATTATTTTATAAAGACATCATTTTATCACAACATATATTGCAATCAAACATAACATAAGTAAAGAGATAAAATACAGGAATTTCTACAACAATCTTCTTTATTGATCTTCAGTATAGGTTTACAGACTCAATACTTCCCTGCGCACTCGGCTACAGGGGTTTGCGCACTTAGCTGCAGACATTACTCTAGGCTTCCATGCACTCAACTATAGAGCCTTTCCTCTTACTTTCCTACGCTACCCTCTAGACTCCTTCCGTCGTACCCATAGCCAAAAGACTTCTATCTCTATCTTAGACTCTCTAAGTCACACCTATTTATACAATCCCATGGTCCACAGACCATGGGTAGATCTTCACAAACTTACATGAATGAGGGTAAAAACTCTTTTTGACTCTTAACTAACTCCATGCTCTGTGTCCACAATTTTCAGAGACTTTACATCTTTTTACATCAAAACTTGGGCTTTTTCCCCAAAACTGACCAAGGGGACCCAATCCCAACAACAATATCTGGGGTACACTAGTATTATAGGGACCTAACATGCCCATGTCCTTCAAAAAAGTGATTTCCTTGATACTTGAGTAGTTATGGATTCTTTTGTATGAAATACTCATCCTCCCATGTGGAATCTTCAACAGGTAAGTTCTTCCACTTAATGAGATACTCTGAAATTGATCGATTTCGTAGCTATTAGATTATCGATTCTAGATTGCTTCAAGTTCCAATATGAATTTTCCTTCCTCTTCAAGTTCTGGCAATATAGTTTGAACTAGGAGCTTGTCACCTATAACCTTCTTTAAGCATGAAACATGAAATTTGGGTGTACTTGCAAAGATGCAAGTCACTCTAATTTGTATTCCATACTACCAATCCTTTGCAATACCTTGTAAGGGCCATATTACTTGGGTTATAATTTATTATCCTTCTTGGCTTGCTTGAGAGACATTTATTTATATGGTTGTAGCCATAAAAACCCAACTGCCCACATCAAAAATTCTTTCACTGTGATGTTGATCTGCCTATTGTTTCATTCAATTCTAATATGTATTCGAGTTATTCTTTAAGAGTTGGGAAACGATGCTCAATGTGATATTCTACTGCGTGAACCTTAGAATTATCTCTTAAAGACGATGTGATGGATATTGGATGATATTTATAAAGCACCATAAATGGGGTCATTTTTTCTCCAGTATTGAAGGAATCATTATACCACCATTCTGCTAAAGGTAACCACTTGATCCATTGTGTTTGTTTATCATATACAAAGCAACGAAGAAATCCTTCCAAACATTTGTTCACTATCTCAGTTTTCCCATCAGATTGAGGATGATAAGATAAGCTATGAGATAATTGAGTATCAAGACAACAAAATAATAATGTCCAAAAATTTCCCATGAGAATGAGATCGCTATCACTTACAATAATCTTTGGGTTTCCTGTAGCTTTTGAACTATTTCTAGAAATTCAGTAGCAACTCTATTGGCTTTGAAAGGATGAGATAGTGCACAAAAATGTGCATACTTGGTAATTCTATTAACTACCACCATGATCACACTCTTTCCTTCAGACTTGGGTAAACCCGTGATGAAATCCATTTAGACTTCCTCCCAACACTGACATGGAATTACTAATGGTTGTAAAAGACCCGGGGTCTTAATTGTCTCAACTTTATTTTGATGGAAAACCAAGTATTCTGCACCAAAATTATGAATATAAGGTTTAAGGCCATCCCAAAAAAATCCTTCTTGACCTTGTGGTAAGTTTTAAAAATTGTTGGGTGCCCTCCTGTAGGAGAGGTGTGCAATTCCAAAATAACATTTTGTTTTATTGGGGAGTTCTTACATAGATATAAGCAATCTTTGTACCATAATGAATCATTTTTCCAGATAAATGTATCAGATGCACTAGGCTCTTTCTGTGACTTTTGAATGAGTGTCCATACCTCTTCATCATTCTTCCATTCATCCCTTGCTTCAATTATCCAATCAGGTTGGATAATAGAAATGACACAGAGAAATGATTCCACATGCTCGTCCCTTCTTGAGAGTGTATTTGCAACAACCTTTTTCTTCCCTTTTCTGTAGATGATTTCAAAGTCATTAACCAACATCTTTGTGACCCACTTTTACTGCTCTTCTTAATATAATATTTGTTCCAAGAATTATTTAAGACTACCATGACCTTTTTTTACCTTGAAGTGTCTTCCCTTTAGGTAAGGGTGCCATTTCTTCAAAGCATGTAGTATTACCAATTTTCTTTCAACTCTTTTTTTCCACCCTAAATGAATTCTCCAATGACTTAGGTTACCAAAGGTGAACCTCATGTTGGATGTTATCTTTTAAAGTCCCTATGAATATGTTATTTACCTTGGTTTTAAATGTTTGTAAGTTCTCAATTTTCTCGCCAACTGAACCATTTTATTTGAGATTTATCAATTGGCTAAAGAAGGTATTGGCCTTTGTATCCTCATAATGTGCTATCAATTCATCTGTAAATTTTTTCCAAGTGACAAGTGATTTATGAGAACAAAGCCATCGATACCACATAAACTAATTGGGTTCTAAATATAAAGATGTAATGCATACCTTTTTTTTTTATGTTCCACATCATGTAGATCAAATAACTGCTCCGTATGTAGTATCCATGTTACCAGATCCTTGCCATCAAAATTCCTAATTTCAATCTTTGGGATGTGGTTGGTTTTCAACGCTAATTTTGAGTCTCTAAAATCATGATTCACATTCATTTTGTTTTTATCATGAGTCTCATGGAATACCTTGTCACTATTAGGAAGCCTTTCTTGTAGCAACTTTGTCAAACCTTCCTTCAAACGTTCCATGTATGCTTTTAAACCATCCATGTTCCATTTTAAACCATCCATGTCCCATTTTAAACCGCATATGTCCCCTTTTAAACCATCCATGTCCCCTTTTGGTTCATCTTTGGCATATTTTTGTAAGATCAAAATTTGTTGCATTTGGTCCCATAATTTTGACATATCATGTTGCATTTCTTCCTCTTGGTGCGTCATACTAGAGTTTCCTGAGGGCTTAATGGGTGGAGATTTTTTTTTTTTTTTTTTTTGGAGGCATTTTGGAACCAATTAATGATATATATGCTTCACTATTCCCTTTGAATCACTTCAATTTTATTTTCAAATAAAAGTTATGAAAATATAAAAATACACACCTTTTAGAGCTTGATTTTGAGCTTGTTGATAAGGTTGGTCTTGAAATAGTTGTATCCCTATGATTTTAGCCTCCCAAGATTTGAAATTATGTCTTGTGGTATCACTCTATATCTTCTTTCAAATCCCACTAGTTAGACCAATATTGTATTCTTCAAAATATACTTATGCCAATTCTCCCACGATGCCTTGATTATGTACTGGTTCAATATATCAAACTTGTACAGAATGCCATGTGTCACTATTTTAAGCTTTGGCCCTGAAAATAATAATGAAGAAATTAAAGTTTGTGCACTTTATTCACTTTTTACGAAATTCAGTACATATTCTCGAAGAGAAAGTTTTGACGATTTTCCCTGGAACACCTGTTTGAGATTGAATTCTAGAGCATGCATAAACCCTAACTTCCTAGGACAATATCTCTGAAAATATAACGAACAAATATCTAAGATTTCTTCTAGATGTTCATAAATATTTCTTTTGCAAGAGCATCTCCTATTTTGTATTTATTTAATTTGGAGAATCTTAGAAAATTATAGATTTTATGGAGACTTCTAGAATTTTCTAGAGATTAATAGTTAGGATATATTCCTATAATTGAGAGGATTTATCTCAACTTCCTCCAAATATCTAGGAAGGGGTTCTCTCTTTGAGGAATTCGAGATTTTTCCTCCTCCATAATAAACAACCATGTATTTCATTTATAGAACCAAGTTTTGAGAGAAAATAATTTAACGAACCGTATGTTTTTTTTTGTTAATTTGTTCCTCTCAACTTTGCATCATATTTTGGTATCAGAGCAAGTTTAGAGATGCTCTATGTATGGAAAATCATGCATAAAGTGTTTATAGAAAAATATGTGGTGTATGAATTAAATATTGTTCATGCCAGATATTAAAGTTTGAACTGCAAGCATCAAACTACAGGTGGATATGTGTTTTGAACAGAGCATGGTGAGAAGTGTGCAATAACTTGTAGCCATTATGGATAAAGCCAAGTTATAAAGCTGGTCGAACTTGTGAGTTGCTTCAAAGTATGGAACATTGTGGAGTTGTGGACAATATTATCATTGTTTGGAGAGGAAAAGCTGTGAAAATACCTGTGTTAGAATGTGAGACTACGTGTTGAATATTTGTGAGATTGCACAGAGCATTATGTGTTGTACAAATTGCGTTAGAGCATAAATATGGGATTCTAGATTATAGAAGCTATACACTGTAACTGGAGCCTCAAATTTCATCTTTGAATGCTAATTCATGAGATGAGTGCATTTAAGCTAGATTGTTGCTGAGTGTCGAACTATATCCCAGCATTTGTGTGGGGTTTGCGACGTGGTATTTGTGCATGAAGGTTGCTGGGAGTTGCATTGAAAGGTAAAGAAAGGGAGTGGAAATCAACGAAATTCTAAAAAAATCAAATCCTTCTAATGCCTCATAAGTTTTTCTAATTCATAAAGGGATAAAAAAAGGGCTTCACATAATTTTAATGCAAGAAATTATGAGAGAGAATAAGTGTATGTTTTAATATATTATATAAAAAGAGGTTTAAGGAATTTGTATAAGATTTAAAACGGTGAAGTATTTATATTAAAAAGAAGGTATTTTGGTTACTTTTTATTAATATTATCAAGTAAATAATTAAATATTTATTTAAGTAAAGAATTAAAGAGTTATTGTCCTTATTTTAATTAAAAAGATAAAGATGGCACATAGAGCTAGAGGAGCTAGCAACGCTAGAATTGGTCGAGGAAAACTAGCTATGGGGTATTCAAAGAGGTTTTCTTCAACATATGGTTTTCATAAAATGGATTAATAAAATAATGAAAAGAAATTCACCATTTTTTCATGGAAAAGAAAAAAATGAGGAGTCCCATGAGTTTGGAAACACTCTTGATGGTTTTTAAATTAACCAATAAATTATTGTAAGGAATCAACATGTGTAACTTTATTGTTTTCATGTATTGTTTCCATAAGCATGTCTTGATGGGAAATTGTTTAATTGTGAATGGGTAGTTTCATCTAAATGCGGAATAAAACAAGAAGGAAGTAAAGTCATGTGAATTGAGTCATTGCTTATTATTTGTAAAGTGAAGTGTTGGGACTGGGTCCCCTAGGGTCAATTTTGGGGCAAAAGCCCAATTTTTTTTGTAAAGAATGTAAAGTCTCCGCAAGATGTGGTCGTGGAGTGCGTAGATAGTAAAGTGTCATAAATGGTTTTACCCTTCTTTTATGTAAGTTGTGCCGGCTTTAGTAGATCTACCCATGGTCCGCGGACCATGGGATTGTCTAAAAAGAAGAGTCTTAGAGAGTCTAAGGCATAATAGTAGAGAGGAATGAAGATGTAATGGGTCATTAAGAGAAAGAGCGAAGAAGTCTTAGATTAGAAGAAAGGCTCTACAGCAGTGTGCATAGAGGCCTAGAGTAGAGTCCATAGCTGAGTGTGCAGGGAAGTCTTGAGTTTGTAAGAGGCAATGAAGCATTAATTAAGAGATTATTCCAGAAATTCTTGTGTTTTGTCTACTTATTTTTCTGTTATGAATGAATGCGCTATTAGTTGTGATGAATGATGGGTTTATAAATTAATACTGTATTGATGCGCGATTTTACTTGATTGATATTGTCATATGAACACAAGTAATAATAATTGTTTATGTGAATAATATCTTATAGTATGTGAAAGTTATTGAATGCTTAAGCTGATTTGGGTAAACACGGAAGTAGGAGTAATTACAGAGGTGCGTAAGTGGTTGATTCACCTGTTTAGTGTCTGTGAAAGATAGCCGTGAACGTTCGTGGAGGTATAGAATCTGATCAAGAGAAGTTATATTGATAATCCCTAAGAGCTTATCGATTTGCGTGAAGGCAATTTAGGGAATTAAACGACATCACACTCATCTCTAGGTGCGGAAAATTGGTTCCAACACCCCCCCATACTGCTTCGGGTGAGACTTTAGTCCTCGCTCTGCGGGTTGATGCTGAAAGGGCCATTAGTGTAGGGATTTGTTTGGCAAACTTAACTTTGAACCTGGGTCAGGATCCACTAAACCAAAATGAAGGTTTTAAGGAAGAGTATGTATGAATACTTGAAAATTATTAAGTCAAAGAAAAAAGTTGAAGGTTTTAAATCTAAAGTCCAGACATAAGTCAAATAAGCTTGGTCATAAACGTATTAAGATAAGGGTCATCAATTGTAATTAGGTACATGATTGGTGGAACCCAACACCTAAATTCTGGTCCATAAATTGTAATGAAAACTTGAAGAATATTGCGTCAATTATAGATGACCGCAGTTGTAGGTATTGTTATGTGGTAGCGACAATGAGATAAAATTGTGGCCAAAGCTAGGAAGAGGAAAAGTGAGAGTTCTCTCTTAATGAAATAGGTAGGTGCAACAACCAAGAGAGAAAAGAGCGCTCAGAAAGAAGGTTCAAGTGAAGTGAACCATTAGCCAAGTTTAGAAGAGATAACTTGGTAAGGTGTTGTTGACGGTGCTGGACTCACCAACATGTTAGGGGATCTCCCCGGTAAAAAGTCCCAACTAGACCTCAGATCGTTTGGTGTAGGAGTCACCTTGACCACGGTTATGTGCAGAGGTAAGTAGGATGTCCTTGTTGGTAGCAAAGGTGTTACCAGCACAACAAGACAAGGAAGGTGCATGAAGGGTTCTAATACACGGAAAGTGGAATGAGTGCGTCCCTTGGAAACCTGTGGAAACACGCGGTTTGGAAGGGAACACACAAGCAAATATACATCACAAGATGGAAGGTAGATAAACCAACAATCCCAAGTGATGGTTAAACCAACAACACATCTCAACAAGATTCATAAATACATATATAGAAAGAGTCCATACATATATGTGTAAGAAAATAGCTACATATATCATTAAAGTAACCAATATAACTGATATAAAATAATAACATATGCATGAAATGTGATGGCTCTGTTATATTAATAAAGTGAAAGTTCCAATCATACATACAACCATGTCCAACTACTAGTCCTGACAACTATACGTTAAAGTCATTTCCGCCTGCTCCTCCAAAGAGATATACTAGCTCTGCACTATGGAGAAGCCAAGGCTCGTTACAATACACTCCAAGCTTTCTCTAAGATACACCTATAGGAAGGTTGGCTCCCAAAAGTCTGTACAATGAGTTATGAGGTTCTATAAATAGCAAAGGGTGGGGTGACCCTTGACATTCCCCCTTGTGACTCTTCACCTACCCTCATGACTCTTCAACTACTACATGACTGTTACATTTGACCATCGACACTTGGTCTTTCACTATTACAATCTGAACATGTACCCATGTGAGACAAAATAGGCTTGAGCAAGCCATGCAAGACATTACTAAGACTTAGACAATTGTGGGAAGACCAACTCTTCGACATATTTGTGATGACCGACGGTGGCGAATTGATGCCAATCTTGGTAGTCTGTGATGGTGTCCGTGTACTCAAGGGTGACATCCTGCTGAAAGTGAACTCTCACCTTCGTTGCATCTAGGTACACTAATTTTGAACCTTTGTCCAACTCGTCTGATAACATGTGCATCATATACTTGAGTGTACTCAGACCAACAACATACTGGTGCATAGTGTCTGCGCTGATCTCCAAGTTTGCACTGGTAGCTACATGCATCAACTCATCAAGGTACATGTCCAGCTCCGTTTGGAATTGGTTCTTTGATTTTGCCTTGGTGAGTGTGCCAATAGATGAGATCGCGTGCATGTGCACAATGACATCCATGCTTCTGAACACTCGTGCATGTGAAGCTTGCAAACTGGTGATGAATTACAGGAGTTCCTCATAGTTCTAGATCTGACTCTGGATGCCTGCCTTCAACTCTACCGCCTTCAGATTCATCATCTTTGGAAAATGCAATGGGGATCCTTTGTATCTCATTGTCCATGTCTGCATGCGGTCAGCCTCGATGTGTAGATTTAACAAGATGCATGCTTTCCTAGCACAACGTTGTTGCCAACCGTTGAGATGGACAACTGCCTTATGCATGGTGCCGAATCTGGAATACAACATTTGCATGAATGTTTCGAGGGATGATACTTCATCTAGTATTACTCTCTTCAACTCTGCTTTGGTGGATGATGTAACATATTCTCCTCCCTGCTTGGCCGCTTGTAACTCATTGTCCATGCGTTGGTTCTTTTCTATCAAGAATTGAACACTCGAGCTGGTGGCCTCAACATATGCCCTGGTAGCATCAGCCAATGCTGCTGGATGCTTGCGCACATCAAATATGATCACTTGTTCTTCAAACTGCGTAGGAGATGTGTGGACATCCAGAGTAGGCACTCTGCGTGACTGCACAACTCTATGTTGCGACTCATCGAAAGATATGTTGTGCATCTCTGCCTCCGAATTGTCTTCAAGGATCTCTATGTCTTCTTGATCACTTGGGACTTGCTCTGCTTCCGGATATGGTGAAGCTGGTGGGGTGACCTCTCGGTTATGAGGCATGAGGTTAATATCCTGTTCGGACTCTAACGACACCTCATCCATATCCATTTTCTCTAGCATTTGTTCAATCTCTTCAGCTAAGTCCTGCTCCTGTGACTGCTCACCCTCTCTTCTTTGTGCCATTTGCTCAGATGAGTCTATAACCTGTATGGGCGAAATCTCAACAATCTGTGCATGTTGTGCCTCCTGCTATGTCTATCCTTGTTTCGCTTCCTTCTCTCTTATGTGCAGCTCCTGTTCTTCCCGGAGTTGCTGCTTCAACTCTTACAACTCCTTTTCTATTTCCTCCATCCTCTATTTATCTCTTTGCCTTCGCATGTTCCTCTTGTCATGCTGCCTCCTCTTAGCCTCATTCTCCAAAGCTTCTTTCATCACGAGTGGATCTGCTTTGAACTTGCAGCTTTGTTTTGCCTCTGCGCTGTCGACAACCTTTCTCTTACCTTTGTCATGCGCTAGTGTATTACCCTGTGCTACTGCTGATGGTGATGCTCTCTGAGATGCTGCTTCATGCTGCGTCGCTAACCAATCCACACCTATGCCAACTGGTTCATTAATCCTGGAGAAATTGTGACAATATCTCCATGGGTCTTCCTTAGGCCAATGACACACCTCGTGGATCTAAGGAAATTGCATTCTCGTATAGTGGTCCTTTACAAAACAATGTGGGTCATACAGATTAAAACTTGTGGTGTCGAAAGTGAATCTTTTGAACTCTTCCATCTCAACATCATCATGCTTGAGATTCTGTATCTCGTACAACCCAATCCACAAAGGAAGAGTGGGCCAAGTTGCCTTCTTCTTCTTGTAAAGTCTAGCTAACAACCCTGTCGAGATGTGATATGACACTTCTTGCATGACGAGCTTGTCCATGGAAAACTTCGATAAAACATGCCGAGGCTTCTCTGCATTGTACATTCATATGAAGGTGCCAAGGTGTGAGGCATACCAATCTGCTATGTCAATCAATGCCTCCATCGCTGCCTACGACATGCAAGGTGGATCCTGCTCAAATATCATTTTGTACACCGGGGTGACAAAGTGGTCTAATAACTATGTGATAACTCCATGGAAGCTACATTCGGAGAACAATTTGTAATAAGTGTGCACAAAGGTTTCCGAAGGCGTCCATGCCCACTTCAAGCCTGAGAATTGCTGACGGGAACAAATTGCATCTATAATGTAAGTGGACATGTATATCTTTGCTTTCTGAACTTTGGGCGGATGCCGGGCTTCTGTCACCTTTTCCTTCAACCCAAAAGCCAACATGTTGAACCAGTTGCATGGCCTTCCTTCGCTGGCTAGTTGGTTCGACGCAATCACCCAGCTCTGTAGGAAGGTCTCTATGCTCTCTTGGCCATATAAGCGACATGTAAAGATGACGAAGTACTGATATTCTTTCCGCAATATCTTCATCTTGTAAACTAGGCTGGGTGTTGTTATGAACTTGGCTAGCTCTTTCACCCAACTCTTCAAGATATCTTTGGATTTTGTGCTGCTGTGTGTGTTGAAGGGTTTCTCCATTGTGATCACTGGCTGTGGAAAGTTATACATCTCTTGATAATTCTTCGCCCTAAAGGTAGAAAGCTCTGTTTCGCTTACATTTCTCAACGTCATCATCTCAGGATCAATATGCGAGACAATCCAATGTATCATGTCCGCGCATGGAAACGTAGGATACTTGCATGCAATCTGGTACAAGCCAGATTTGTGGACGTTGACATAGACCCTGGAGTCTTCTAGGTCTTCCTCAAATGTGCCTGAGAATGTACCGTTGATGTCTTGCCATTTCATCTTGATGTATCTGTCTATGAACAACTTGGTGTCGTAAACAGGCAAGCTCATCGACACTTGTTGAACTGAATCTCCAATTTCACTTCCATCGGTGTCCTTTGACCTTGCTCTCTTGGAGGCCATTGTACCTGTAATGTTGAGAGACAGACGAACACTTGGTATACCTAGAGACATAATGATGCTCATGGCAAGCGATTTGTCAGTTGAAAACCAAAGCAAATCTCAATATTGACATGCAACACACCTGGGTGACTGGACGTAAAGATTGCGCAATTTTCACTGGGAGGTTGGGAGACTGATTACCAAAACTGTGCAAGGAATAGTCTGGGCTGTCAGGAGGCTGGTTGACTGCTGGAATTGCACAATGCAAAGTCTAACCTGATTACTAAGGACTGAAACCGCGCAATGCATAGTTTCATTTAGCAAGGGCATGCAATCCCATAGACTACATTGCACAATTTTCTGGGTTAGCAGGGCACTGCCTCCTAGAATTGCGCAATGCAAGCCTGGAGTTCAGTGATGGTGATATTTCTGCAGTTTCTGGAGGGAAGGTAGAGCCTTCACTTCTAGAAGTGCGCATTGCTATTTAGGCAAGGCAAGGTTTAGGCTAAGGCAGCCCAGACCCGTCAACGGGCGACTGAAAACATGAAGAGGTTTGAATGCATGGCAAGACTGAGTGTAAGAAAGAGTGAATGATCATGCATGCAAACAACGAATGCAAGATTAAAAAAATGGGAACGCATGCATGTGTGTGAAACGAGTTGCCGCAACGACGACCGTTAGTGCAAAGTAGTGTCATGTATGCTACAACAGTGAGATGCAAAAAAAAAACTAAAACGGTGCTTCTACAAGCTAACATACATTATAAAGACAACATGCATTCAAAAAAACCAAG
The DNA here is from genome assembly GCA_000404065.3 of Pinus taeda. NCBI lineage: Eukaryota > Viridiplantae > Streptophyta > Pinopsida > Pinales > Pinaceae > Pinus > Pinus taeda. The sequence continues at coordinate 31,174 of APFE030809590.1, forward strand.
CAAACAACATTCATACGAAGTGAAATACAAAAAGCGATAGAAAAGAAGAAAATGAAATGGAAAGCAGACTTGCCCAGAAAGAGCTGAGCTGAATGTACCGAAGACTCTTATATGTGCTGTGGGATGTCAGAGCTCCAAGATCAATGTGAGGAATGAGTTTTGTAGCATTGAATAAATAAGTTTGAGGCTTATGACGTGCATGCCACAAATCTGGGAAAAAGCGACACTTAGAGGGAATTTTCTAAAACAATTTTTGAATGTGACCTCTAGCTGCTAAAAATATATCCCTAAAATTTAGGGATGCTTTTTGCTATTTCGGGAAAAAGAAGGCGATGCATGCAAATCAGGATTGATTAGTCTCAAAGGGAATCCGTCAACTTGAAGCCACATGCAGTAGTTTGCAAGCTTGGGAAAGGGATTTGTGTAGTTTCTGAGTTGAGCAGGGCTGGCTGTCTCTCAGGAATTGCGCAATTTCTGGGGTCAACAGGTCACTGCCTCCCAGAATTATGCAGTTTCTGGGTTGAAGCCTAGTGTCAAGCTGGATTTCACAATTTTCTTAGGGAGGGCTGCCTGGCTGGAATGTGTAATTCTAGATCCCAAAGGGCAACCCAACATGATTGCGCAATTTCTAGAGGGAAGGCTGGTTCCCCTCCAGAATTGCATAATTTTCTAAGTGAACATCTTAGCCATAAAATTACCTAAGTAGAAAATGGCAGCCTGTGATGGGAGATAAGCAAGTTGACATGCATAGGTTGGCAAGCCACTGAAACTCAGTTGAAGCCTATGTACCTGACAGTGCAAGACATGACTCTAAAAATGGTTGGTAGGGAGGCTCCAAAACAAAGCTAAGGAAAAATTTTGGAGGGTGGTTGTAGCCGCTACACCAGGTGTTAGTTCGATTGCAAGTTACTGTAAACAAGGTGAAGTTCACATAAAAAGGAGATGAAGATGACTATGGTTAGTCATTCGTAGAATTCAGAGAAAATACATAGTGATGCCATAAAAATTGGCATAAGTGATGAAGAGTTCAAGAAAGAGATCGTTGAGTTGAAGGCACGACTTGATGCATTGATGGAGCTGCTACAAAATCAGAAACATGGATGGATAATGAATAAGATAGTTAGATGGCCTATCAAGCAATTTATTTCAAGGAGACAGAAACACAAGTGGAAAGTTTTGTTAAGGGAAGCATAAAAACTAGAGATAGCCGAAATGAATGTATGCATTTGTGAACCAGAGCAAGGACCAATGCTTGACGAGGATGTTGAGGAATCAAATTTCATTTGTGAGCTTGAGCAAAGGTTAATCTTCAACGAAGAAGATGACAAGAATGGAGATTGATTGGAATATCAACATAAAGACTTGAAGACAAAATCATTTTTTGAGGCTATAAAGCCTTATGTTTTTAAATCTGAAAATTTGTGTGTGGATGCAGGATATATTATAGATGATGTACATGACACTAATTCTGTTTCATGCAGGGATGAAGACCAATATTTTGAAATGATTTCTGAAAGATACCATAAAATGCTTATGAAATGTGAAGAAGAACTATAATTGCGAGAAAAGGTGCTGATGGAACCTGAATCTAAGCAAGTTTCATAGAAGGAAGAGAATTTTTCAATCAGTGAAAATGTGGAACTTGAATGTAATTTGCAATTTAATGTTAAAGATGATGGATTGATATTCCAAGCTAGCAACAATAAACTTCAGTGGGAAACTAGATTGGATATTGACATTGAAGAATTAAAGAAACTGATGGAAAAAGCACATAAACCAAGATATTACAAGAAGAGGTAGAAACAAAACAACATGATACATTTGACTGCTCAAGTATACTTCAACAAAGAAGGAGGAGAATTTCAACACAAAATTTGGAAACCTAGGGATTTAAAAGTCACAACCATTGAAGAAGAACAACAAAGAATGGATGACCAACAACGTAATAAAGATTGGGATCCAGGAGGAGCTTAATAAATTTATGAAGACATATGGTCAGGAGACCATGAATTTCTTTTACCTAGGGAGTCTGATGCAGGAGTATCTCCTATTTTGTATTTATTTAATTTGGAGATTATTAGAAAATTCTATATTTTATGAGACTTCTAGAATTTGATGGAGATTAATTAGTTAGGATAGATTCCTATAATTTAGAGGATTTCTCTCAACTTCCTCCAAATATCTAGGAAGGGGTTCTCTCTTTGAGGAATTCGAGATTTTTCCTCCTCAAGAATAAATAACCATGTAATTCATTTGTAGAACCAAGCTTTGAGAGAAAATAATTTAATGAATTGTATGTTTGTTTTTGTTAATTTGTTCCTCTTAGCTTTGCATCAATTTCTCCTCCACATGATATAAATTTAAGTTTTTGAATCCTCACAATTTTTTTTTATAGAAAAAATTCCAAGATGACCTGTTTGAAGCAACGAAACCCTAAGATCTAGAGCTCTGATACCAAATGTTATGTATCCAAATTAGAAATAACACAAAAACACAAGAAAATATAGATAAAAGACTAGATAATAAGCCACTTCAATGAGGAAACCTCCCTTTACATCACATAAATGAACAAGTCTTGGATGATTCAAATGACAAGACCTCCTTGATATATATAGGAGTCTAAAGGGTCAAAATGTAATTAAGGCCTATATAACAATAATGATGTAAGGAATCAATAATAACAATAGTGGGTTTCTATGGGGCACAACAATAATAATATGGAGGTTCTATAGGGCACAACAATAAGAATATGGGGGCTACACCAGTATTGTAGGTATCTAATAGAAAGGGAACTCTTAAATTGCCGAGGTTGTGGAAAATCCTATATTTTGTGGAATTTTCCTTATAATACAAGGTATGTGCAAAATTTATAGAATATTCAAGATGCCTCTGCTGTTTTGACAAGGGGAAGTTCCCAACTCCAATGATTTTAGTATTGGTCCGATCAGGGTCCCAATTGGACCCCTATTTGTTTTTTTTGGTTGTATACTCTTTGTCACAAAGACCCAGTTGCCTATTCTATCCTAAAACTAAACTAACTAAATACTAAAATTAAACTAAAATAGGGGAAATATATGCCATAAGCTAATTTTATAATTAATTACAAAAAATATACAAAATGGCGTGTGTATGAGTGGGACTAGCTTAAATGGTCAAACAACAATGAGGGTGAGGGGATGTGGAATCCATTCATACATAATACTTAAAGAAAAATACTATGAATATTTGAATTTGACTGGAATTTGGGTCTAGTTAACCACACATAATTGTTTATGAGATCCTCTTTCAAGAACATGTGAATAATTTTTATTTTTATTTATTTTTATTTTTTATTTGCATGCAATATATTGAAATAAATGAATATAAAAAAATTCTATCTCAAAAATGAGAGCTAATTAATTATCTTAACATTTCAGACATCAACAATTACTCTAACTGATAAATAAACATATAATAAATCTGCAATGCTTAACAACTTTGACAATACAAATACACAAATGTTTCCGAAGAAATATTGAATAGAAAATCCCAACATTCAACAAAACGTGAGAAGTAGATAAGGGAGAGTAAATACCAGACACATATATTAAGCAATTAAAAATATCACATGATATCAATTTCATGTCTCAGGGACAAATCAATTTCTGAAATTAGTCTTCAAAAAGACTTAAAATAAAAACTCTGATTATAAAATCAAATTCTTCAAGTCTTAAAATTTTTCAACCCGCACTCCAACATAATGGGTCATATAATAAGAAAGAAAAATAAGATAAGATTTGATTTTCTAGCTAAAGATGGAAAATCTTAAAATATTTTATTTTATAAAAAATAATGCTCAATATAAAAGTATTATCCTTATCAAAGGATTTTCTCTTGAAATGTGAGTGGGTCATTTCAAGATGCTTTGGATGTTTCAGTTCAGAACATTAACCATCATTTTTTGAATATATATTTTATTTTTCTCATATATGGTAGAAAACATAGAGATCAACTTAATCCTTTCAAATGGAAACTAAAGCAATTTCTAAAATTCTGGTTGATTCCTAAAATTCTGGTTAATTTCTAAAATTCTGGTTAATTTCTTTGATTATTTTATCATTTGCTGCTCTCTTTTCTTTAACCTCATGCTGATTGATTATCTCTGGTAATGCTTCCCTTAAAGTCTTTGGATTTGGTAAAATCAAATTCCTCAACAATATTAGATCCAAAATCTCGAATTTTATTACAAAGTTTAACACTTTAATTTATTCTTGAATTTATTTAGAATATGATTTTCTTTGCTCTAATGAGGCAAACACAGGTTTTACATTTTTCTTGGGAAATCTTTCAATATTTTATGGGTTGAATTATTTTTCTGAATCTAGGATTAAGATGAATCTTTGCTTGATATTTTTGTCTTTTTCTATTAGAGACTCAACTCTGTTACTAAGATTAATAATATCTTGATTAAATCTATATATTTTGTCCAACTATTTGTAAAACTTAATTCAAATATTTTGCAGTAACAATGATTAACTTGCAAGGCCTATTGTTTGAACATGATCATACTTTGATCAACTTCTTTATTTTTCCTTGTAATTTAAGAGTTTCATCTTTTTCTTTTAATGATGAAGATATTACCTTTATATTACATCCAGCTTCTTCATTAGAAATCTTACCTTATCCTCATAATTGTTTCTTATATTTTCAACTTGTTGAGCATGTTTGCTTTATATTTTTGCCAATTTCTACTGCAAATCATTATGCCAATTTAACCTCTCTGTATTGAACTTCTCCTCTAACTATTGTTGATATAATGCAAAACCTTCCTGGAGAGTGTCTGAATGTGCTTTCCACTGTTCTTCATTAAATATTTTACTCTTTTATAATTCAACCTCTAGTTCTTTGATTCTCTGAAATTTCTTATCATAATCGAGAGAAAGTTCACTCACTGAATGTTGTTGGAAATTGAAAAATACACCAAGAGTTTGAGTGGATTCTTTAATTTTTTCCTTTAAATCACCAATAGCTTACCAACTGAACTCTGATACTGTTTCAATATCATCCAGTTTTCTTTTCCTAGCCCTTTTCACAACTTATTTGGTTTGAGAATTATAATAATAGTCAGTGAGTGATGACAATGTGTCAACTACTAGTTCACCTTCATATAATGGTTTGAAAATAGATACCGTTAGGCGTTTACTAAAACATTTGGAGATGCAATCTACATAGAAGGCTTTTGAGTTTGAAAAGACTTCAGAGCTATTTTAGAACTTTATGGCATTGTTGGTGTTGAAGTAGACTAGATTTATTTGTTGATATTGTCATCAAATTTTTGAAGATCCTTCATCTCTTTATCTAGCTCTTTTTCTTTCTCCTCGTGGGAAGTATATTTTCTTGATTGGTTTCCATCTAATTTGTTTGTTCTGGAGAGTAAACATCAATAACTAACATCTTTTGTGTAGGAGAGGTTGGATTTTAAACCAACTCTACTTATGTAGAAAGACCCTGCTCAAGAGGACCTTTTTATTTTTCTCCTTGAACCTACTTTCATGGATTTATCATGTTGTTGTCTTTATCTCCTTCTGGCACAAGAAAATATGTCAAACGAATTAAATGATTTTAACATTTGTTCATGTTTAGGCTCTAGTTTGGGGGGAATATGAGTAAAATCAAAAGATAAATTTTTAGATAATTTGAGTTTCTCAAAAGGAATTGATCGTTGAAGACTCCTTTGTCTAAGAAACTCATCATAAGTCTCCTAAAAATTATGGACTTTGAATTTCTCTTCTTCCTCCATGAAAGGACCCCTACTGATAACTTGCTCAAAATCATCAACACAAATAAATACATAATTCGATGGAGGGGCTTTATTTTGATAACTTTTTGAATAAATGACTTCTTTATAATGATTGTTAATGATGTTTTTAGGATATTCCAACGCATAGGAAATAGATAAGTATAACTTGGTCTAGTGTAGAGTTAGGTAAAGTGTGTCTCTTTGCTATGTACTTTTGTAACTTACAATTTGACGGTCATGATATGTTCTAGACATGAAGTGATCCAATGGTTCATTCTCTCCTTGGTATTACCGACACTTGATCTATGGCTTAACACTTGATTGGTCCATGATCTCTATTTAAAGAGAATGGAGGGTCATTTGTAGGGTAACTGTTCATGAGAGAAGCTTATGTAAATTTTCATTCTTTTATTAATAAATTGCCTAAAGTGGCTGCGTTGGTTCAGGTTGTGAACTGTTTCCCTCTTTGAGGGTTTTAACCACGTCAAGAATACTGGTGTACTGATCTGTGATCTGTTTATGAGTAGTGTCCTTTGGTGTTCTGTCTGAGGAAATTACCCTGTAAATTCCTACATGGTATCAGAGCTATTTGAAGTTCGCATCCATTGGTGATCCAAATCTGAAGTCGATACAACTGCATCTGTCTGTCGTTTCCTAGATCTACTATTTCTGACTATTTTCGAGTCGAGAGGACTGCTCTATTGTGTTAGAAACATTTGTTCCAGTGAGGAACCCCTTTTGTTTTACGCGAAAAGGTTTCCGGTAGACCTAACTACGTCATTTTTAAGATTTGAAGGTATATAGACTTTATTTGCAGTTCTAGCTATTCATCTCCCTATTTATTTCGGTTTATTTAACTCTATGTTTTTTATTGCTGGATCTACACCTTTCATTTCTGCGTATGCTCTTTTCCCTGCGAATTTTTGCAATCCGGGAAAATCAGAAACAAAAAGGAAGGATTTTTCTCATGCGTATGCTCTTTTCCGCCGCGCTTTAGTGTGATCTCAGAAAATATTTAATTTCTAGCTAAAGCTAACTTCAAGCCGTAAGGTTTGTTTTTTTTGTATGTCCGTGTTGGGTTTTGTGATTTTTGTTTTGTCGGAAAAAAATAGCTTTTCCAAGTAAACATGCATCCCAAAGCTTCAATGACTTAAAAAAAAAAAACTCCCCCTTCCTCTTTTCCAAAAATTACTAACCTTTTAAACTAGCTCACTTGGTCCAAAATTACTTTATGAGAATAGAGTTCTTGAGTTCAAGTCTTTCTTTTTGTTGAGTTACTTTTTCAAAAAGCACATGTAACTTATGTTTTAAAGTTACTTTATGTAAAAATGTTCTCACCCATTATAAAAAGTGAGTCACTTATAATTCTAAAGTCTCTTTTGTCTTTTATTTAAGTTACAATTTAGTGAGCAGTTCATAAAGTACCATTGTAAAAGTGACTTCCACTTATTTATAAAAGTGAGTCACATTTTTTTTAAGTTAACTAGTTAGATTAAGTTTGGAAATGGGAGGAGCGGGAGGGATTTTTTTAAATATAACATTATCATTCATTTCTGCACATTCACGCATTTCGTTGGAATCTTCAACAACTTTTCTTCAAAAAGCCATAACTCCTTCATCCGGAAGCCGTTTTCAGAGAAGCTTTTTTTGAATCAGCCTAATTTTTCGTGATCTTTCCATTAGAACACTTAATTTCAGCATCTACGGCTTAATTTTATGTTAAAATGGAAAGTCCATGCCAAATCAACACTAACTACTTCCAATGGTGGTCCTACATTGTGGATTTACTTAGAAGTAAAGGCCTTTACAGAATAGCCTCAGGCCAAAAAACCAAACCTCAAAATGAAGATAAGACAACCAAATGGGAAAATAGGCAAGATCAAGAATGTGGGTTGATAGGGATGTCTATTTCTCCAGATCTTAGATTCCATATCGTAGAACTTGATACTCCTAATGAAGAAATGAAATAGCTCGCTAAATTTTTTGGAATTAAAAATGAAATTAGAGCCCATCAACTCGAAATTGAGTTGCTTACATTAAACCCCAATAATTTTTCTTCCATTGAAGATTTTTGTCCAAGTTCAAGACCCTTAGACTTCTCTTCGAAGGTGTTAAGGTTAAGAAAGAAGATGGCAGCCTTATCTATTCCATTCTTACTAAGTTGGGACCAACCTACTTTGTGTTTGTTTCCACCTTCCATTCTACTAGAGAAGCCTTTATTTATCAGGGACAAGACTACAAGTCCCCCTCTTTTGATGCCTTTTGTGATTCTTTAATAAGAGAACAAGAAAAAATCTTATATCTTGGTCTTCTTAATCTTGGAAACTCTTCTAAGAAAGCCTTAGCCGCCCAACAACAACCAAATTCAAAGAATCCTAAGAAGTAGTATCCTAAAAAGAATGGTCCTAAAGCAAACAAGGGTCCTAAGCAATTTTAGTCTCAAAATGGAAAATCATTTCAACAAAATGATAAGATAAATAAAAACAAAGGGAAGAACACTGATAGACATTGCCACCTTTGTAATCGAGATGGCCACTTAGAATCCAAATGATTTAAGAAGATGGAAGCCTTAGAAGCAGCAATGAAGAAGCATAACATCCATTTGGAGCACTCTTCAACTTCAACTTCATCTTCAGGCATTGCACTTTCTGCATGTGGTTTTTAAGCATCTCGGTCTGGTTATGCACTAAATGTATCTTCTTCTTCTCATTCTCATGAGTGGCTTATTGATTCTTGAGCTTCTTATCACATGGCCAAAAATAAAGCCATGTTTTCTTCTTTAAATGATTGTAACACCCAAAATATATATGTTGGTGATGATAGATCTCTTTGTGTTGTAGGGACTGGAGCTATTCATCTAGGAAATGGTCAATTTAATGATGTATTATGTGTTCCAACCTTATCCTGCAACCTTTTATCTGTATATCAGATAGCTCATTCAGGTGAAGGTAAAATCTTCAAATTTTCACCTCACGATGTTGTAATTAAGGACCTAAGAGATTCTAGACAAAGTTTAGCTACTGGCATTGTTGATGATTTTACAAGGTTGTATAAGTTTAACAACTTTGGGTCATCAAATCTTCCTTTGGTATTTGTTGCTCATAATGATGAAGTGAGCAAACTTTGGCATGAACAATTTGGTCACTTAAACTATCGCTCCCTTCAGAATTTATGTAAAGAAAATATGGTGAGAGGTCTTCCAATGGTATCTTGCAGAGATGGTGTTTGTTCCAGATGTGTACTGGGAAAACATCATCGGGATAGTTTTGAAAAAATGTGCCTCTTGGCACACCTCAGACCCTTTACAGCTTGTGCATAGTGATTTATGTGGTCCACTTCTAGTTGTTTCATTCTTTGGCTACAAGTATTTATTAACTTTCATTGATGATTTCCCTAGACGCACTTGGGTATACTTCTTAAAACTCAAGAGTGAAGTATTTAACATGTTCTTGGCCTTTAAGGCCTTTGTTGAAAAACAATCTGGACATCAAATTCTTAAGCTAAGATCTGATAATGGTGGAGAATATGTTAACAACAAATTCATCAACTTTTGAACTGAGAATGAAATTCAAATGCAACATACTATTCCATAAACTCCACAACAAAATGGTGTAGCTGAAAGGAAGAATCACACCTTAAAGGAAATGGCTAATTGTATGCTTCAATCTAAAAGACTTAGTCTTAATTTTTGGGCAGAAGCAATTAACTGTGCAAATTACATAATAAATCATACTCCTACTAAGGTTTTAGAGAATATCACTCCAGAAGAAGCATGGAGCTCAATTAAACTAGATGTAAGTCACTTTCGTGTTTTTGGAAGTGAAGCATGGACCCATATTCCAGATGAGAAACATAAAGCTTTAGAACCTAAGAGTGAAAAGTTCATTTTTGTTGGATATTATGAAGATGTCAAAGGATATAGACTTATTCCACTTAAGTCCAAAAATGTTATCATTAGAAGAGATGTAAAGTTTGCTGAAAATATATCGGCCTATGAGCCTAGTTCGATGGATGTGCCACCTCTCTCTATCCCTTCTACTTCTGAAAATACTTCTTCTTCAAATGATGACAATGAGGATGACAATCCTCCCCCACCTTCTCAGCATCCTCCTTCAGCTCCTCAGCTTTCAAAATGGGTCCATGCTACTCGGGATGCTGCAGGTGCTCTTGCTGGTGATCCTACTGATCAACGACGTACACGTTCTGAGGTTGATAGAGCCTCTTCTTTACTGGCTCAACCTTTAGCGAATTATGATCCTGACACCTTTGCAGAAGCTTCAGGCCATCCAGATTGGGATGTAGCTATGAATGAAGAATATCGTTCATTATTGGAAATGATACATGGGATCTTGTTCCTCTTCTAAAGGGACGAAAACTTGTTAGATTAAAATGAGTTTACAGAACCAAGTATGGACCAGATGGAAAAGTTGATAAATATAAAGCTCGTCTTGTTGCTAACGGTTTTTCACAAGTTGAAGGCATTGACTATACTTAGACCTTCTCCCTTGTTGCAAAAATGAACTCTATCCGCCTTGTTCTTTCCCTTACTGTCTGTTTCAAATCCGAAGTCCATCAGATGGATGTTAAATCTGCCTTCTTGCATGGGGACTTACATGAAGAAATCTATATGGAACAACCTACTAGCTTTATACAAACAAACTCCAGCCTTGTATGCCGACTTAAAAAAACCCTTTATGGTCTCAAGCAAGCCCCTCGAGCTTGGTATGCCAAAATGGATAACTTTCTTTTAGAAACTGGCTTTTCTAGGTGTCATTCTAACAATATTGTCTACACTAAGAAAGTGGGCAAGTCTCTTATCATTCTTGTTCTTTATGTTGATGATCTTATCCTCACTGATAGTGATCCCAACCTTATAAACCATGTGAAGTCCAACCTTAAAAAGAAGTTTGAAATGACAGACTTAGGGCACTTGCATTATTTTCTTGGTCTTCAAGTATTGCAATCCAAGGAAGGTATTTCCATTTCCCAGTCCATGTATGCCTATGATCTTCTACGCCATTTTCACATGGAAGACTGTAAGCCAGCCCCTTCTCCCTTTCAGTCTGAGCGAAAATTTCAGTCACTTGTACTTTCCCTGAAGTTGATGCTACCTTATACCGTCAACTTGTAGGGAAAATTTTATATCTGACCCATACTCATCCTAAACTTTTCTTTGTTGTTGGCCTTATTGCTCGGTTTATGAAAACCGCACATGAAAATAACTACAAAACAGCTAAAAGAATACTTCGTATGTTCGAGGTACATTTCAGTTTGGGATTCATTACAGTGCAGAAGCATCTCCTTTATTGGTTGGTTTCACTGATTCTGATTGGGCTGGTGATCCTGATGATCAGAATGTTGGAAATAATACTGAGAGGGGGGGTGAATCAGTATTATTTGATCAATTATTTTCTTTTTCAAACCCAGAACATATACACTACTTCGATTAGATGAAACCGCGTATATACGCAACTTTAGATAAGGAAACCTGCGTATATAATGCAGATTTACAATTACTTTATTCTACAGATGTTGATAATTAAGTTATGCAATATGAATAGTTACCAGCAACAGTAAAACAGATCAGTAGACAACCGCACACAAGAACACAAGATATAAGGTGGAAACCCAACGTGGGTGAAAACCACCTGTTGCAATTCGTCTCTATCTTCTTTTTAATTAGAAACTTGTTTTTACAATGATTTTGTACTGGTGCAATCCTTTACCAGTACGCAGGCTGCTACCTGCAGAGAGCTACAACCCTCTCTCGTTTTCCAGCTTCTCCTGGAAGGGAGCTACAACCCCCTTAGTTCTTGTACTAGTTGAGATGCTAGTACGTAGGCTGCTACCTGCAGAAGGCTACAACCTTCTCTTTCCAGGGACCACGTTTCATAAATTTTCAGACTGGATCCACAAATAACATCAATCAACCATCAAGAGTTTCTGCATCAATCAATCACCTTTTCACTAGTCAAAACTGAATCACAATAAACACTTCTTTGTCAACTATACCCAGATCACAGTAACTGTAATCACACCCCAAATTCTGAACCCAGATCACTGCAATAATCAACAGAAGCAGCTAGAACATAAATTATGAGACGTACGCTACTTCAATATTCAGAAACTTGCGTACATACGCCTCTGTGTTAAGATGAACTTGCATATACGCACTTCCGACGTACAGAAACTGCGTGTATACACACCTTCGCTTCACTGAACCTGCGTACAGATCTATAAAGATAATTTACCTCTTCAAATGTTCAGAAATTAGTTTACCCAGATTATAGATCAAGCAAGCGTCACATAGAACAGATCAAAATCATACAAAAATACTACCATTCAAGCCTTAAGATTTTGACCCATCAAAAGAACTTATCCTTCTCCTTGCACTCAGGTTCCTTCTTCCTTCAGATCCAGATCAGCACCATAACCCAATCACTGTATTCCAGATCTAACACTTTTTCAGATATTCAATAATTTAGATAATACCTTGCCAAATGATCTCCTTCCTCTTTTATAGTCTTAGGCCTTTCATAATACCATGGTATAAAACCATAACAATTCAATACCATGGACCCAATACTTGGGATCAACACTTATGACGAAATACCATGGCCCAAAACCATAGGTTCAAATACCAAGTACTAAATACCACGAACTAGAAACAAGTTTTCCCACATGTACACGCTTTTCCTTGCATGAAAGTGCGTGTATACGCATACGCGCCTTGGGAACGTCCAAACCGCGTATATACGCGGCTTCGTCAAAGTGAACCTGCGTATATGTCTTTTTCTTCTTTCTGAGTGCCTGAACTATGTTCTATCACCAGAGTGAGTTGCCATCAAGGACAACACCTATGCCATAGTACCAAAACTGCCAAACATGTGCCAGAATGCCAACACAGAAGTCTACTATAGGTTATGTGTTCACTCTTGGTTCAAGACCTATTACATGGGCTTGCAAGAAACAAGGTTCCATTTCTCTTTCTTCAGCAGAAGCAGAGTATCGTGGTGTCGTAGAAGCTAGTAAGGAAGCCATGTGGCTTCGTCAGATTCTATCAAAGTTTGGCTTTCAGTAGCAACATCTGACTACAATTTGGTGTGATAATCAAAGTGCCATTCAACTATGCAAAGATCCAGTCAACCATCAACACAACAAACACATTGAAATGCACATTTACTTCATTAGAAAGCTCATTCATGACCATGTTCTTGAAGTGCAATATTGTTCAACAGATGATCAAGTTGCAGACATCTCTATAACGGCTCTCACAAAGGCGAAGTTTACTAAACTTTGATTTATGGTTGGAGTTCAGGAAGTTGTCACTAAGGGGGGATAGAATCTGGTTCCTCCTTCCTTCTCCTATTGTGTCATATTTGTACATCCTTCAATCCTATCCCAAGTTGTTCTTAAGGGGGGATGTTAGGATATTCCGACACATAGGAAATGGTTAAGTATAACTTGGTTTACTGTAGAGTTAGGTAAAGTGTGTTTCTTTACTATGTACTTTTGTAACTTACAATCCGATGGTCACGATATGTTTTAGACATGAAGTGATCCGACGGTTCATTCTCTCCTTGGTATTACTAACACTTGATTCGTGGCTTAACACCCGGTTGGTCCTTGATTTCTATTTAAAGAGCATGGAGGGTCATTTGTAGGGTAACCATTCATGAGAGAAGCTTATGCAAATTTTCATTCTTTTATTAATAAATTGCCTGAAGTGGCTGCGTTGGCTTAGGCCGTCAACTGTTTCCCTCTTTGAGGGTTTTAACCACATCAAGAATACTGGTGTATTGATCTGTGATCTGTTTGTGAATGGTGTGCTTTGGTGTTCTGTTTGAGGAATTTACCCTGTAAATTCCTATATATGTTTTTAGGATCATAGCTGTCAAAGGGTAATGAATGAAACCAGATGTTCTGAAACACCCATGCTTCAATCCTTGCATGACCTCTATCTCTTAAATCATTTGTATAATTTTAATAGGAAAACTAATCTACAACTTGAGTATGCAACTTACTTAATTTATTGGCCTGTCCATATAGTGAAATTTGATTAACTATTTATCGAATAGCTGATCTGTCAGTAATGAATTTTGGCAGAACATGGGGTCCTACCTCACTACCATATATTCTTATATATGAGAAACTCTCCTCAACAAACCAATCACCATTTTGAGAAGCAACTTCTTTAAAGTCCTTACTAATTCTTGGGGGAGATGTTCCAAACAAATTTTGACATAATGGAATCATGATTTTTTCACATATATCATAAAGATGACCTTTAATTTTTTCCCACAAAATGGATATATAGTCCTGAATAACCAACTGATTATTAAAAGAACAACTCCATCCCATTAAAGGAAATGATACTGAAGCCATTACAATATCCAAAAGATAATAAGACATATATAAAATTTTCTCAAAACCTGGAGGGATGACAATGAATTTTTTATATATTTTGAAAAGCTTTTATACAATATGTTTGCTAAGTTGAATCTATGTGATTGATTAGAAATCCCATGAATTATGGTTCAACCTTTCACTGTTCAGGGTTAGCTTCCCCATAAATCCTAGATAGAATTTTGATTATAAATCTAAGAAGCCTTTTAAAAATAGAAATAGGACAAAGCTTCCTTTTCTTAAGTTCCTATTTGTCATCCCCAAGCCATTCTTTAACCATCTGATTGAAGCCTTTATTTACTTTCTTGAGGATAGTGTTACTGAATTGATCCAAAAATTATTTTAGGAGGATTGAGTTTACAAAAAGTAGATAGTACTTCAGGTCTCCATGAGGCTATTATGTTTTGATTAGAGTTAATAACAAAGCAAGTTCAGATATCAACATGTGATAATATCCATCTAATCACATTGTAATAAGGAAAAATAGTAGTGCTAGTTGTAATTTTATGTAATTCAGTCTTCCTGATGGATTCATAATTAGAGGGAGATTCCTCATCTAAATGATCATCATATGAACTCTCTGATTGTTGCCACTCTCTTTTTGCATAGAAATTAAAGATCTCTTCCCAAAGGAGATTACATGCATCTTCAATTTTGTATGTAGTGTCAGAGATTAACGAGGGGGTTTGATTGTAATCCTTTGGCCCTGATGTTTCAGTGAGAATTACTTTTGCCTTAATCTCCTAAACAAATCTTTTGGATTCATGTGACTTTTCCTTTTTACCCTTTTTATGACATGTAATAGAAATAATCGAAACATATACAAATTTAGGACTTATAATGAAAATTTAGAAGTAATTGTGTTTCAAGTACGCTAGTATGAACCAAGAAAAGTGCATATTTTTGAATTTCTTGACTACTTCTTCGTTAAAAATTAAGAACTGAATTCACAATTTTTGACAAGAGTTCAGGCGGAAAGTTAAATTTACAATGAAAATGTAAATTCTTAAAAGAAATCAGGGTAAATCTCTAGAAATCTCGTAAAACTAAAACCTTAGATGCATGGAAAATTTCATTAATTTTCATAAATGCAAAAAGAAAGGTAACCATTTCCCGCATTTCAAGATGGGATTAAGAGATCAAGAGGCAGGGTTTATTAAGTTTTTCAAAAATTATAAGAGATTCCTGACTACCGATCATATGAATTATTTATTAAATTAATTATAAATCAAATAAAGTGAAAATATAGAAAATGACAAAAATCAGAAACGGACAAAAAGAAGGGGAGGTTAGGGTGGTCGATAAGTCATGAAGTTGAGAGGTTGTGTCTTCTTAACAAAAACATTTTGGATTAGAATGCTCTGAACCTAACCCTAAGATAATCAAGAAGGTCGGGGGTTAGGAAGGTCAAAGGTTAGAGGTCGAGAAGTCGAGACAAAATTTTGAGAAAAATTGTTTTCAATTTCGACCTCCAACCTATGTATAGATATTTTTGGGTTTTTTAACATTTGAAAAGGACTTGAAGGGTTCCCATTTTATGTAATTTCTTTTTTCAAAACAAAACATTAAAATGGGGGTTGTTGTAGTCCTAACAATAAATGACGACATATTAGGAGAAACAATTATCTCTGTCAATGATAAATCAAAAATCATATAAAAAGAAAGTTTTTGGTTTTTCTAAATTATGATTAATCTATAAATGCTTGATATTTTGAATATAAAGTAAACAATCAAATAGAAGTAGTTGTGACCAGAAATGAAAATATTATGAAATAAGAGTTAAAAGATGAAGTTCTTTTATTAACTTTGAAACTTAAGATTAAATCAACTCTGAATTTTTCATGGTAAGTTTTAAGCTTTAATACTACCAAAATAATTTGCTTTACTTTGTATCACTTGTCTTTGATCTTGACATTGTTTCACTGCCAACAAACCTGTTCAATACCTCGATGAATATTACCTTGGTATCGTAGGAGAATTTACCCACTGCTAGCGGGCTTGTTTAGTACACCGGCATGTTTTCCACTATTTCCCACATTTCATTTTTTGAAATGTTTTTTCAACTCTTTGATCATTTAATATCCTTTGTGATACCTTTAGAACATTTTGCTTTCACAAATTTTGATATCAAAAGAGTGGGGTGACACAAGAGCTGTTTTGATTTAGAAAAAATCTTGATGTATTAATATCCCTAACTTTGTATTTATTATTCATTATCAATAAAATTCAATTTATCTTAAAGGTGAAAGTGATGGAACTCTTATAACATAAGGTAAATAATCAAACACTTTCCTACTAATGATAGTTTCTATTGAAAGTAAAGTAATAACAAGCATAATGGATTTCTCATAATTCCAAAATACTTTATCCTTATCATTTGAATTTATTTGAATAGTAAATAGTCTATCTGAAAAAGATAACCACTGCTAAAACTATACAACAAAAATAAAACAAAAAATAAAAATTTTATGTACAAAAATTAAAGTTGAAAATAATACTTGAAATAAGGAAAAATTTTAAGGACACCCACGTCCTTGACTAAAACAATTTATTTACATATGGTTAGATGATTTTCTTATGAGAAGTATCTCTTCAAAAATTTCCTATTCATAGGAAGATTTTCAACAACGCCTTCCAATGTTTGCAAAAGCTATGTGGAAGGACAGAGTTTTGAAGAGATTTGGAAAGGAACAAGCCAAAGATGTTGAAATTTATAGTGTCTTCCTTTCTCTTCGTGAATTTTATCCCACTTAAGCGCCGAGTCACCAACAACAAAATCTCTATTAGATGTTAAATGTTTGTCAAACCATATTTTTATAATTTTTTGCTGTTAATGAAACTTAGCTTTAGTTTTATGTAATTTTGATGAATTTGGATTAATCTCACCAAGAACATCCAGACCCCATTGTTCAAAAGGTCCTTCAACTTCCACATGTTGAAGATGAAGAGCTGATCTTTTTTCTTTTCGAGAAGCAGTTTGAAACATTTTACATTTTCTTTCATATGCATAAGTGTCTTTGAAAAGAGTTGGCCAATAATAGCCTGCTCGCAAAATCTTGTGTGCAATGGTTTCTCCACCAAAATTCCCACTAACAAGTATGTCATGTCAATCCCTTCATACCTTTTCTACATCAGATTTATTTAAGCATATTAGTAAAACATCATCATAATTCTTTCCAAAAAGAACACCATCAATCAATTGATAATTAACACACTTTAATCCCAAAGCTCATTTTTGTTTAGCTACTAAATGATTAGTTGCAGTTCCATGAGTTAAGAAATACTTTATATTGTGATACCAAATATTTGTTGTTACAAGAACATAAAGTAGTTTCTTGTGGATTACCTCAAATTCATTGGACCAACCTTATTACAATTGAGAACTTTCTTCTCCATTTGAATGATAACCTTCTGATTCGATTGGCAATTTACATAAAGCTTGTCCTCTTATGACCCTTGTTGGTTTAATTTCAAGATCATATCTTGAAGTGTAGTCATCCATCCAATTGGTTCTCTTTTCTTCGAAGTCTTTCTGTACCAATAGATTTCGTATATCAAGATGAGGAACTGTTGAAAATGCAACAAAAAAATCCTAATTTAATTTTCTCCTTGAATTAAATTGTAATTGTAATTCTCATTGCAACTTGTAATAGTTAAATAAGTTAAGTTGAATTAGCTAAGTTAATTCGAGTTAGGAGTCTATCTAGAGTCACATAGAGTGGTTCCTAAATTTTAGGGGTTGAGTTCTTTTGAGTTGTAATTATTTAATTCAATTTAACTAAGTTAAATTTAGTTAAACTAGTTCCAACTGATGGAGGAATTATTGGGATATCCAATAGTGGGGTGTAACCAACACTGCGCAACCAGTAAACTGGAGATTCACTCATAATTAACTCATGCATGTCAGATCAGAGAAAAACCCAATTGAGATTGGAGTTCAGTGACATTGTACTATCAATTGTATAATCATTCAAATTATATAGGTGGTGCATGCAATTAGAGGAAGGCCTATGATGGATTACGCAGTTATGGATGAGGAATTTCCCAATCAAATATGGGATAATTCCCTAGGAAATTGTGCAAGGAAATAGTAGCTTGGCAGGTAGCTGATTTGGCTAAGTATTGGCTGGAGCTTGTTTGTGAAGCAGTTAGACAGATTATTATAGTGGAGAGTTTGCTCGGGCTTGAGAAAAGCACTGTAATCTTCTCATATTTTATTATTAATGAAATATACAGATAGTAGGGGTTTTTAGCTGTGGCTTTCCCTAGAAAATTATTGTGTTCTGTGTGATTGAATTCTTCCTTTTTCTGCTTCATGATTTCATCAGTCAATTATTGTTTCTGCTAATGAGTAGAGTAGATTCAAGTCAATTGTTTTAACATCTTACAATCTGCAATTTCAATCTACAAAGAATTTCTACATGGTATCAGAGATGAAATCACTATAGAAGAGGAGAATAGGAGTTTCTCTTTTGTAGGAGAAATCAAATTGCAACATCATACTTCAAAGTTAGTAGGATGTCATTCTATGGATTGAGGCTCGAATATGCCCTTGATGGCCTTTCGAACTATATTGCTTGGAAGGACATGATGGATGCAGTGTTGGAAGACAACGGGCTTAGGGAATTCATAGAAAATGATATTCCTAAGCCTCCAACAACTAATTCTCAAGATTTGGCAGAGTGGAGAAAGTGTGTGGCAAAAGTGAGAAGGACTATCCTAGAAGGAGTTCGAGATCATATTGTCTCGAACCTCCAGGGTAAAGAAACTCCATTTGCAATGTGGAAGGCATTGACGAACTTGTTTCAAAACAAAAATGACCACGAGAAGCTGGCACTGAAGGACAAGCTCAGAAAGATCAAGATGGAGAAGGGCGATACAATACCATAGTACTTGACCAAGTCAAACCAGTGTCGGGATAAGCTTGGAAGTTTCGATGTTACAGTTGTTGAAGACGATCTAGTGAGATTAACACTTCTAGGACTTCCCAAGAGTTGATACAACTACCAGGAATCAGTTAATGGGAGGGAGAAGCTACCAGAGTGGGGACAATTATGTCCGAATTGGTACAAGAAGAGGTCCGACAAAACACCAGAGATGGATCCTCATCCAAGAATGATGATGAGGATAGTGTGCCTTAGATTGAAAGGCGAAGAAAGGGAAGGGGAAGTCATCCCATTCCAAATCAAATTCTAGTCAGGGCAGTAAGAAGAAGGACATGTCGAAGATTAAATGTTTTCATTGTCATGAGTTGGAACACTATGCCACAAAGTGTCTGCACAAGAAGGCAGGTAAGAATCCCTTAGGAGAAGTGATAGGTGAAGCTCTTACTTCACAATTTGAATTGGATTTCACCCTCATCGCTTGCATTGTGAAATGGTGATGGGTAGTGTGTGGTTCCTGGATGGTGAACCTTCATTCCATATGAACAGAAATAAAGAGTTCTTCGATGACTTAGAGGAGAAGTACCTCGATGATAAAGACAGTCGAGTGCAAGCGATCCTTACACAAGTTCACTTAGATGTGTGTGGACCATTCTCGACAACATCCACATCCAAGCACAGCTATTATGTACTATTTATTGATGATTTTTCTTGTAAGTGTTGGATTTTATTCATGAAGAAGAAAGATCAGATGTTCATTAAATTTTGTGAATTTAAAGCACTTGTCGAGAAAGATACAGGCAGGAAATCTAAAGATCTTAGAACTGATAATGGTGGAGAATATGTGTTGAATGAATTCAATAACTTCTGTGCATTTGAAGGCATTTGACGAGAGTTAATAGCAACTCATAATCAACAGTAGAATGAGGTGGCTAAAAGGAATAACATAAGTATTGTGGGAGTGAAATGGACAACATTACATGATCAGGTCCTACCTTTGCATTTGTGGGATTAAGCAAGAAACACAACTGTTTATTTGCAGAATAGAGGCCCTCATTGAATTCTTGGGCTGAGTACACCAAAAGAAGCCTTTTTAGGTAAGAAAATAGATGTGGCACACTTCAGGATCTTTGATTCATCAATCCACTGTCATGTTACCAAGGATGCATGAAAAACCAACAACTGAGTTGGGCATATTTGTGGGATACACTGATACACCTCACAACTATCGGGTGTACCTTCCAGCCAGCAGGATGACATTGGTTTGTATAGATGTGAAGTTCAATGAAGAGAAGGCCATGAGATGTTCCCTTAAGAGGGAGATTTAGTTACATGCAGATGAGGAGCTTTTATTTCCAAAGGAGGAACCTTAGGATGATGTGGAGCAACCACATGTAGAGGAGCAAAGAGTGGAAGCGCCCACTCACGCAAAGAATTCCAGAGATGGAAGGAATCACACCAGAGAGGCTGATGAGAGAGAGAATGTTGGAGCACCCACATCACAGTGCAGGAAGAGGAGGTCACCAGATCAATACAGTGGCTAAATAGATCATGAGCGAGAGTGTAGAGGGCGATCCCACTCATTCAAGGAAGCAGCTCAATAACCCATATGGGTTGATGCCATGGTTGAGGAGTATGAATCCATTATCAGAAACAGTGTTTGTGAAGTTTTCCCAGTAACAGTAGACAAGTTAGTGGTGAGTTCTATATGGCTTTACAAGGTAAAGCAAGTAACAAATGGGATTGTGGAGAAACACAAGGCCATATTTGTGGCTAGAGGGTTCTCTGAGGTGGAGGGAAGATACATCAACACAAATGGGATGGAAGATACATCAGATGGATGTGAAGACAACATTCCTCAACAACATGATTGAAGAACAGGTGTATATTGAGTAGCCAGAAGGGTATGAGACCTTCAATAGAGAGTCACATGTGTATATACTTAAGCGAGCATTGTATGGACTAAAACAAGCATCCCATACTTGGTATACTAGGATTGAAAACTATTTCACCGGGTTGGTCTTCACCAAAAGTGAAGCGGATGTGAACCTTTACCATATTGTGGTTGAAGGTAAATTGTTGATTATAGTATTATATGTCAATGATTTGATTCTAATAGATGATGAGAAGCTGATAAAATCTTGCAAGAGAATTAGAGATGAATGACCTGGGGCTCATGCATTACTTTCTTGGTATGGAAGTATGTCAAGGAGATGAGAAATTGTTTATCTCTTAGGGAAATTATGCCAACGAGATACTGAAGAAGTTCCACATGGAGAGCAACAAACCCATGGAGACTCATTTGGAAGGTATCCAGAGAAAAGAAGATTTTACTTCAGGTGAAGTAGTGGAGGTTACTATTTATACACATCTTGTGGGTTCACTTATGTATTTGGTGAACACATGACCATACATGTGTTTTGTAGTTAACCAGCTTAGTCAAGCTATGGTTAATCCAACCAAACTGTATTGGAAGGAAACTAAACATGTGTTGATATACCTCAGAGGCACCACTCATTTTGGTTTTTGGTACAGACGGACAAAGGGAGTAAGATTCTATAACAGCCCTAGTGAAAATTCCATGTAAAAATATATAAATACCATGGATGATGGGACACGTATTCCAGGATGAATGGTGGGCAGGACATCCTAGTGGGTGTTCATTTGGTTGTTTATGGATAAGGAAATTGGCAAAGGCATTAAAGAGGAAAAAAGGAATTTTGGACATTTATTTATGAAAATAATGGAAAATAGGAGAAAAGGAAGGTGAAAGGTCATATGTTGCATGTGAGGAGGAAATTAAAGGAAAATAATGGAAAATGAAGAAAATAGAGGCCTCATTAATAAAAAGGCTTATGAGGATCAGTGGGCAAGACTTGGTCAGTTTAACTTTGGAGCTCTCTCATTATTCTATCTCTCTTTCATACTCTTGGATACTTAGATTTTTCTTGGAGCACTCTTGAAGGGTGTGGCATACTTGGATTCTTAGAGCAAGAAGGAAAAGGAAGAGCAGGAAAGCGCAAAAGGCATTAACATCAGTAGCTACATCATATTTTCTTGTAGGTACTGAGTTGCATGTATGATTTATTCACTAGTTTTGGCATGCATGGACATGCATGTGGTTTTTGGTTATGATCTGTCATTGGCATGGAGGATGACCAGAATTGACAGTGAATTGCCTAGCCTTGCCATTTCCTGGATAACCATGGTGATTGTCGATTTACTTTCGTTTCTTTGTTTTGGTTGGTTCTCATTTTTCCATAGCTTGGGTTGAGTTACTAGTCCTGGAAGCCCTGGTTGAACAAACAATCTGGAAGTCTTGTAACAACTTGGGTTGAGTTACTAGTCTTGGAAGCCCTGGTTGGACAAACGCCTTGGAAGCCCTTGGCGGGTTGAATTACTAGTCCTAGAATCCTTGGTTGGACAAATGCTCTGGAAGCCATGCATAAGTTGTGGGTTGAGTTACTAGTTCTGGAAGCCTTGGTTGGACAAATTCTCTAGAAGCCATGGAAGGCTTGGATGGAGACCAATCTGATGATGGTTTTTGGTGATGTTTGATGTGAGGTGGAAACACTGTTTGATGGGTTGAGGTGGGTGGCCTCTAGAAGCCCTGGATGAGATTTGATTGATGTGTTCTATGAGATACCACATTCATTCTTGGAATATCTCACAGGGGTGATTGGCTAAAGAGAGACTTGGCTCAGTCAATCTATAGTCAGGTGGAATGTGGTAGTCCCATCTCCAGTTGGCGCATTGCATTTATTAATAAAAAATTCATTCCCTTGATTTTCATGTGCAAATGTATTGATGTATATATGGATTTTGATCGTTGATATGTGTAGTGTTGTTTTATCAACCTTAATTGACTCAGACTACAACATTAATTGTCAACCTAGGGTAGGTCTTATTATTTCAATGGAGTTCACACTATTTGTGCCGATACACTTCAGCTAAGCATGAGAAATTGCAGAAAAACTGTAAAAGGTGTCGCTGATCTAATTTATTAAGTCAATCATGTATGCAGATATATAAAAACCATCTACAAAATCAAATCACACTTTTGCATCTATTGAAATAAAGGCGTGCCACACCTAGAACTAACATCTATTCCATCTGGTTATTATTCCTCTATTGTTTAACTCTGTGTAACAACATAAGATAAATAGAAACAACAACAAATGAAATCCATAATATATGTAGTAAGAACGAGAAACTATAAATCAATAAATTGAATTGAAATGTACACTACATAATCGCTGCAATCCCTACCAAAGAGGAGGGCCCTTCCTCCTTAGTAGGGCAGGAAGACACAAAAAGTGATTAACAGATCAGTTGAGAAATAATAACAACATAACTATGCCAATTGATATTAAAATAAGTTCAAGAGTTACAGGAACAGAGTAACAGTAGTCTTCTATATCCTGATACATAAAAATCTGAGTCTCTTATAACTATTACATCCCGAAAATTAGGAAACAGATCAGCGATGAGAATCTCTGATTCTCATGCTGATCCCAAAAATAAAGAAGTTGCAACCTACTACTAAATAAATATACATTAGTTACAACTGATTGAGTCTTTTTGCCTCAAAAATAAACAATCTACTGCCGACAGCTGTTATGTGGAATAGTACCCACATTTCCAGCTTCGATGCAACAATATTGGGCAAATGATGGTTTGGCTGACGCGGCATAACTAAAGACAACACTGTTGGTGTAACGACAGACCCACGTGAGGTGTAACAACACCCGATGTGTAACAACAACCTATAACAACATCAATGTGTAGCAAGAACTTGTAACAACACTGATGTGTAGTAGCAAACTGTAAGAACAACCACCTATAACAACACCTAATATGTAGCAACAATATGTAACAACATTCTAGGTGTAACAACAAACTATTCTACCCTTTCTTATAGCTAAGTCCTGTTGCCTATCTGCTTCCACGAGCCAACGCCTGAAAAAGATAAATTTCCTGACACGTTCCTTCAATGCTCGCCCATTTAGCCTGAAAAAGAAATAAAGCCTCGCATTTATTCAGTAAAATAGAGTAAAGTAACATGACAGTAAAATGGATGAAAAAGGTAAGAAAAGGGGGAATTTGGTCATATAAGGGCGCATGTTTGAAGGACATAAAGGTCAAAACAAGGGAAAGAAGGTGCGGAAAATGAGTGAAAAACCACACCTAACATCTCCCCCCGACTGAAGCCACTGCATGTCCCCATGCAGAATCTCAGACCCTTCTACTGTTCCCCTAATGGAAATCTATAAAATTGTATACAATAGCAGTGTCATCGCTTGGAGCTCTGAATCCTTGATTGGCCATTAACTCACATGGCCAATATTCTTCTTCGTAATCACATAGCTGATAATCGGGCTGCTACTCTTCCAGTGGCAACGAGATTAGAGGGAATCTGAACCTGAGGCCAATCCAAAATTTCCCCAGTGTCAACACAATCTGGGCGTATTCTGGCACCCATGAAACCTCAGCCACAAAATTCTTATACTCAAATGGGTCTCCTTCCTTAAAGTCTGCATTGCAAGCCTCAGTGCGCTTGAGACATCCGACCAACACTTGGCTTCTCATGGTTGCAAATAAGTTGATGCAGGCCCTCACAATCTTTCTTCTATAGATGGCTGACAGGTCTCTCCTTTCTGGAGTGCTCAGGAACTACCTGAAATCTTGACGGAGTTCATAGGGCATTCTTGGTTCAGCCCAAACCCCTAGTGTTGTCTTCTCCTCATTGGTCTCTATTGTCTTCTTAGCTAGTTGCCACTCAATCTGGTTTCTCATAAATGAGAGGAATGCTCGCAACTACATATATCCCATGAAAGAGAGGATAGTTGCCACCATCTTCGTGCTTACGTATTCACACATCATGTTGTGTAGGAACAACTCGCATAACATATTCTGATCATCAAAATCACAACACTGAAAAATTTCCAAAAAGGTGTGGGTAAAAGAACCCAAATAGGACCTTTTCTCATAAACTGCTCTCAACTGAAATAAATAGTAACATTCCCATAGGAACAGAGGGTATGATGGGGACGACCACCTATATGCTAGCAGGTTTAGAGTGAGTTCATGGAGTTTGGTCTTATCAAATGTTATGTTAGAGACCTCTTGATGCAACTGATATAGCTGTTCATCCTTTTCCTTTATCATTTTTCTATGCCTCAGTGCCTCCTCTTTTCTTTCCCATTCTTCCTCCAACCATTTCTCTTGTAAGGATTCCATCATATTCCCATGCACATTAAGTGGAATCAATCCCTCCTGTAGAGAGAGTGCCAACTGCTTCCACTTTTGTAGCTCTGCCAACAACAACAATTTTTCAGATTTTCATCCTTCAACAAGACTCGTCATTCTCCCACATGCATCATCAACTGACGGTGTAGCATCCTCCTAAGAACGCAAATTGTCCCACCTCGACTGCTGGTTCATGTGTAACAACAACTTCGTTAGTGGGTTTGACCATATTTTCTTTATTTTCCTCGTCAACCTCCACTCTCACTGTTGGTTCTTGTGTGGCAACAGTAATATCCACAGGTTTTTGGTCATCGTTTACCTTCAAACCAGCTTCGGTCTTTGCTACTGGTTCTTGTGTAATAGCAGCAGTGACCATTGGCTCATGGATGTTATCTTTTTATTCCTCCACTTGGTTGATTTCCTCCTCCATTGCTGTTCCAGGTGAAACAAAAGTGTCAGCAAAGGATTCTTGTGTATCCATTGCTTGATCACTCTCTGTGGATTGTTCTGTCTTGGTTGCTGGTTCTTGTGTATCAGCAACGTCCTCGATAGGGTCGGGTGTAAAAACTTCTTAGTTTTCGGTTTGAGTCTCCCTCGAGGTAACATCTGCTGCACAAACTTTGAATCCAGCTTCCACCAACTTCCCAGCACAGGCCATACACAGTGTCCCCGGGATTTCTCCCCTTCTAGCCCTATCCATATCCTCCGCTAAAGTATCCAGCCCTAGGGCTCTTGGCTTTGCCTTCCTTACTGCTAACTGTTCCCTTAATTTCTCGATCTCTTTTTGTAAAATTTCAATTTTTGACAGCAAGGACTGGGTTTTGCTCTTACAAGGTGAAGGAGGTTTCTTTGGCTGAGCTTGCTTCTCGTCCTCTTGTTCGACTACTTCCTTGTTCTTCTTCGACGTAGATGGGGACTCTGGGTGTCCGCTAACCCTTATCCTCTGCTTATGCCTTCTGCCTCCAATTGGTTTGTCAACCAACTTCTTGCTGATCCTCACTATCGAGGGTTGCGGTTGCTCCTTAATTACCTTTGGATTTTCCCTAGCTGTCTCTGTTTGCCTTCTGTGTAGTCCTGGGCCTTTTTCACATGAACCCTTCCTAATTTTTACCCTGTTGGCTTAAGGAATCCAATAGGATGAGTTTAATAAGGCCGTAGTTTGTGACACATGTTTACAGATGTGTAGCTGTTTTTACAGCTGCAACCATATGTCTAATATTTTCTAGCAAGAAATACGACAGGTTAATTCGCTGCTGATGGCGAAAATGGTTCAACAATGGGAAATTGTAATTAACAAAATTGTTGCCCTTCCCTCACAAATAATTTAGTTAATGAGGAAGAGAGCAACATCTGCCCATGGTTGGGTGAGTAACAACCTATCAATTCCCCTACCCTTCTTAACCAATGACTCGCTTTCCTAAAGAAAATCCCCTTTTAGCAAGGGGTCATTAACCTTCTTGGTGAACCATCTCTTCCATTCTACCTGCAATCTTATTGCTCTAGCAATAAATTCTTCTGTGACGTCCAATTTTAGTCCTTTGACTTCCGTCTGGTTCCTTCCCAGGTTCTTCGCGAATTCCATGGCCACACCATTGTCTGGCCCTTCCAATTTCTAGAAGAATTCAAACTAGCTTGCATCTTTGAAGACCTGGAATGCCTCAGGACAACCTTCCAAGGCCTCTGTCGTCTCTGGTTCATGCTGTATCACTGCTCCACCCATTGGTTCTGCAATTCAAAAGCTGTTTCACCTGCTCATCTTCCCTCTGGCACACACTCTAGCTGTTTCAACCTGCACTGCTACCTTCCTTCTCTCCAAGCACTCTAAATAGGGATTCAATGCCTCCAGTAGGGGTAAATGATAGGGTGGTAGGGTGGCACAGGTGTAGATTTGGATTAAGATTTGGCATGCATGGTTCGTACAACTTAATGAATTTTGCTTTAATGATGAGTCGTGGGGAGGTCTCGTCAATAGTGCCCTTACCCTTTTTTGGTATGAAGTAACAATAACTCTTGGGTTGCGTGTCTTTATTGCTGGAATTTCCAATAATTACAAATCATGCAACAATCATGTCGCAACATGATTTGTTCCCCCCCCAGCGGACGGCTGTCAATTAGTCATGTTAACTTACCATAATTACAAAATAAATGGAATGTGATATTACCTTTTTGATGACGTACTTGGGTGACATGGGGCATGGTGATGGGTGGCGCAACGTCGAATCATACTTGGGCAGTGAGACACACAAACTTAGATCTGCTGATGAGGCTCACAATGATGTTTTTGTTGTTTATTACAATAAATATTTCATTTTATTTCTAAAAAGTCATCAGTTGTTACAAATGAAATAGCCAAGACGATTGATATATATATTAATTTAATTTTTACAAAAAGATAAAAACAAAAGATCGTGTAACAACTCTTATCGTATGATACACTTTGAAATACAAATGTTGTTGCAGAGGGTGTAACAACACTTATCGTATGATACACTTTTGAAATACAAATGCTGTTGCAGAGGGTGTAACAAATGCCACCAAGTGGTTTTCAACTGCTACAAACAATATCTGTCTGTGCCTGCAAAAGGTTTTCACAGCCAGATTATATATATATATATATTAGCATGGTGTAACAGTCACCACTAGGTGGTTTTCCGCTGTTACACTTATCGGAAATGTTAAAATTTTTGTAGCACAGGGGGGCTTTCCCATGTTCCCATAACCTATAGATCCAAATTTGTGACAATGTTGACAAATGAACCCTTTGAGGTAGGTTTGTGATACAACCAGAGATGGTGTCCATTTACAAGTAATGATGTCCTTGCACTGTCAATGGTTACCAAATTTACAGTCCCATTGTCAAAGACTGCATCTATCTCATGAGGGCCTAGCCATTTGGTGCAGAGCTTACCCTTGAAGTCCTTAAACCTTGAGTCATATAAGAGAGCCCAATCTGCTTTCTGGAATTGTTTCTTCTTTATAAATCTGTCATGATACTTGGCTCTTTGCTGTTGGATAATCTCTTTTTGCTGGATAGCAGCCAACCGTTTCTCCTCCAATTCATTGAGCTGGTTCAATCTCTACCTTTGTGCTGTAGTCAAATCCGAATTGACCTGCAATGCTTTCCTTAGTGTCTTGATTTCAAATTCAATGGGGAATAAAGGGTTCTTTCCATACACAAGTTCATATGGTGAGAATCTAGTGGTGTTCCTCCATGTAGTCCTATATGCCTATCACACTTCCGGAAGTTTGTCAGCCCAATTTCTTCGTTGACTAGCCACAGTCTTAATAAGGATCCCCTCAATGACTTTATTAGTGTTTTCCACCTGGCCATTCACCTGTGGGTGGTAAGGTGTTGTGATTTTGAGATGGATTTTATATTTCTTGACCAATTCTCAGATCTTATGAGATGTGAACTGCGGCCCTCCATTTGTGACTATCTCCCTGGGTATGCCAAACCAGACGAAGATGTCTTCGAACAAAAAATCCGAGACAACCTGCTGTATGGCTCTAGTTAGTGCCTTTACCTCGACCCATTTCGTGACATAGTCGGTACAAACTAAGATGTAGGATCTCTGTTTGGATGAAGGATTGATTGGTCCCACAAAATCTAGATCCCACTTCTCAAAAGGTTCTATAACAATCTAGGGCTGCAACGACATCTCATTTGATTACAGTGGTTGGCCCATCCTTTGACAACTATCACATCCCTTCACAAAATTCTTGGCATCCTGAAATATTGTCGGCTAGTAGTATCTTGTTGAAATGACTTTGTATCCTGTCCATTTGTCTGCAAAGTGCCCTCTGCAAGGTTCCTCATGACAAGCTTTGAGGATATCAAAGACCTCGTCCTCCCTAACACATCGTTTGATATGGAAATCAGGTCTAGTGTGGTAGAGGTTCCCATATATCTAGGTATATGTAGCACTTTGTTGTATGATTTTCTTTTTCTCCCTGAAGGACAAATACTGGGGAAACTTCCCTACAACAAGATATTTGGCTAAGGTGAGTAAGTAGAAATAGCAAAAAGATATTCATCAGGGAAAGAATCTTTTGTAGGAGTGCAACTATCATCAATAGTTAGCCTAGAAAGAAAGTCAGCTACTACATTGTCTTTTCCATACTTATCTACAATAGTGATATCAAATTCTTGTAACGACAATAGCCAACGTGTAATCCTACCATTTGTAATTGGATTATTCATTAAGAAACAAATGGCAGAATGGTAAGTGTGTACAAATACTTGATATCAATGATGTAATGTCAGAATTTATTGATGGCATGCACGACTGCTAAGAACTCCTTCTCGGTCACTGTGTAGTTGAGCTCAAATGAAGTTATATTTTTACTTATGTAGTAAATGGCGTAAGGTTTCTTATCCTCCAGCTGGCCTAGAACAACACCTACAACAATATCCGATGCATTCGTAGCTATGTGAAATGATAGTTCCCAATTAGGTCCTCACAACATTGGGGTTGCTGATACATAGCCTTTCAGCTTTAAGAAGGCCTGCTCACACTTCCCTATCCACAAGAAACCCACATCCTTCACGAGCAAGGAAAATAATGGTGATACAATTGTTGAAATTTTTTCTATAAATCTTCTATAATACCCTGCATGCCCCAAGAAACTACGTACCTCTTTTTGCGTTTTGGGGGTTGGAATTTTTAGGATTACCTCTATTTTTGCAGGGTCTACCTTGATTCCATTAGTAGAAATGTAATGTCCAAGCACTATCCCTTCAGTCATCATCATGTGACATTTCTTTGTGCTCAAGGCAACATTAGTATGTACACATCGTTCTAACACTATTTCTAGATTGACTAATGCTGCTTCAAAAGCATCTCCATAAGGTGTGAAATCACCATGAAGATTTCCAGATAGTCATTCAATAAGTCGGAGAAAATTCCCACAATTACCCTTTGAAAGGTTGTTGGTGCATTACAAAGCCCAAAATGTAGCACTTTGTATGTGTAGGTTCCCCAAGGACAAGTAAAGTTTGTTTTATCTTGGTCTTCTGGGGTGATCTATATCTGATTGTAGCCACTGAAACCATCCAATAATGAAAATAATTTATTTTTGGAGCGAGTATCAAGGACCTGATCTATAAATGGAAATGGAAAATGGTCCTTCTGAGTGGCCTTGCTGAGTTATCTATAGTCAACAAAGACTCTCCACTTGCCATTCTTTTTAGGAATAATGACATGCGGTGACACCCACTCACTGTCAAATATTGGGTAAATAAAATTAACACTTAGGAGCTTTTGTAGTTCCTCTTTCACCACTTCCTTTAGTGTAGGGTTCATGCGGCGTTGTGATTGTCTAATTGGTTTGTAGCCATCCTTCAAATAAATACAATGAGTACATAGGTTAGGGTGGATCCCTTTCATATCCGTATAAGCCCATGCAAATGCCTTTTTTATTTCTGCAACAGTTGTAACAACCGTTGATTTTGTTCAGCAGTCAAATTGGGGTTAACATTCAAAAAAGCCTCAATCTCAATTGGGCTGATAGCAATATTCAAAGTTGTCCTCATTTGTTCAAAATATATATCTTCCATCTCTTCCTCCTCATTTTGATTTTCAACAGAAGCAACAGTCAGGGAATTGCTAATAAAACCATTGATAACATCATCTTCTGTTTCATCCTTAAAATACTGGGCTTTCCCCAGAGTGAGGAGTGGTAGGGAAAGATTTGACTCAGGCTCAAACTCATCCCACCAAGGGTTGTACACATCCATATTTGGTTTTGGGGGTAAAACTTAAGGTTCTGGGTTTCTTGGCTATCCGATATCACCATGGATCTCGCCTTGCAGCCTGTAAATGCGTCCGCAATGGCCAACCAAGGTGTCCCTAGGATCAAAGGATTCCCCCCCAAATTGGATTTAGGCTGTAAAATAAGGAAATCAGCCGGGTATCTCCAAGAAGCTACCGTAATCACTATATCTTCTAAAATCCCCTTGGGTTTAACATGGGACCTATTTGCCAATTCCAACACAGTAGGGGTGTGTCTAAGTCCTTGTAGCCCGAGAGTGATGAAGAGATATTTCATCATTACATTAATGGAAGCCCCAAGATCAATTAATGTATTGGATATGGGTTGATCATTAATGTAGATGGTGACTATAGGCTTGCCTGAACCATTGTGCTTAGTAAGGAGAGGCTGAGTAGACATTAATTCAGATAACTCTCCCATCACATGTATGGCGACAGGGTCTTTAGGCTTTCTTCTAGGTTTCTTGATGCACAAATATCTCACTGTTTTGGCATAGATAGGTACTTCCTTAAGGGCTTGCAACAAAGGGATTTGTACATACAGATTTTGAAACTCCTTAAGGAAATCATATTCAAGCTAGGAAACCATCCTAGGTACAACCAATCTCTGAGGATACGGGGGTTCCTGCATAATAATAGTTGAATCTGTTGTTACAGATGTATTAGCCTTCCCTGAAGTAGTAGTTACAGGTGTAACAATTATTCTTGGGTTGGCTGTTACACATGTAATAGCTTCCTCTATATCAACCTTCAAAGGTAAGTCTGGAAGGTCTTAGGAGCCTCTATGTACTGAGCTGCTTTATTGTTTGGGTCTGGGTTAGGTTGCATAGGTAGTTGGGGTCGTACGGCTGGTGGAGGAGCAGAAGCTTGGAAAGGAGGTAACTGCAGCTACTGCTACATGGGTGGTGCAGGCAAAGCTCAATTCTAAGCATTTCCTCTCTAGCCCTGGTTCCATGGGTATAGTTGGGGTTGAGGATATTAGACAGGAGGAGATGGAGAACATTGGTTCCAGGGTGAAGGAAACTGAGCTGAAGGAGGGGTAGCATATTGCCACAGATGTGGTTGATTATTATATGCATTGTTCCATGAATTGAAAGAGGAAAAGTCTTGAAACATACCTGGAGCTCGCGGTTGCCATGGCCTCTGTGGTGCAATGAAGTAAGAGGACTGCAACTCTTCGCTTGATTCTCTAAGTGCTTCCTTTGGTCTTGGGAGATCCAGACACTTCTCTGTTGAATGTTCCAGCTCACATATGTTGTAGAGGCATATGCTGTTTAGTTCACATTCCTTGTAAGGATGTTTCTTCCGACAAGTCAGGCAAAACACAACTAGGGGTGTATCAACTTCTGGTTGTGCCTTTTTGATATGTGATGTTGTTATCTTGGCTGAGAGAGTACTAAGGATATCAGTCTTGAAATTTTTGAACAAATTTCCGATCTCTACTTTGGTTACTCCTCCACCTACAGATTTTTGTATGCAAACAGAGGCATCCCAAATCGTACTTCTTCCTCTAGATGATCCTCGAGAGCATCTTAAACATAGCTTGATAATTTCTACAAATGGATCTTGTGATATATCCCCATTTCCTAATAGGTTTAGGGTGTCAAGGCAATCGCCGCTCATTCCTCTGATGAATATAGTCTTCAAGATTTCTGGGTCTAAATCACTATTTTTAGACCTCTACAAATTGTAGTGGAACCATTCCACATAATCTTCTAGGATTTCTTGCTCGTTCTGCATCATTCTAAATATCTCTTCCCTCGGGTCTCTGGTCCTACAATAGTCTTGGGAATTTGACAAGAACGTCTCCTTCATATCATTCCATGTTGAAATGAAAGCGGCGCCTAATCCCATGAAACATCTCAACGCTGCCCCTTTTAAGGTAACAGGGAATAGTTTTAACTTTTGAGCATCTGTTATATAATCATAACTTCTACACAAGACATCAAACTCAAACATAAATGTATCCGGATCTTCCACAGTCATCCCTTGAAAGGATGGTAAGGATGATAGAGGAATATTCTTCATAGGAGCCTCACCTTTAAGATTCCCAATTGGGAATTCAAAAGTGGTAGTGGTGGTGTCTGTTTTAGCATTGTTATCATTGTTGTCCCCCATGATTAATTCTTCTAATCCATCCTGTAGTGTACGTATTCCAGCTGCATCTGTGATGGCTCTGCAAATGTGATTAATGCCTCAGATACTCCTGGAGTTGGCTTTTTCCCCACACTACCTGTATCATATATTGATAAGTCTCTAAGTGCATTTCCTTCTTAGGTGTCCAATGTTACCCCTTGGTTTCCCCTTGGCCCTCGCTCCTCAAATTCTGGCTACTCACTTCCCCTTCCTGCTCATGAATCAAATCCTTGATCTTGAAGGTATGAGTGCTGGCCTTAGAATGATATGGTCCCAAGATGGAAGGATTGAAGGTTACTGCTTTCGCTATGGGAGTAACAACCTTCTGTGTCCCTGTCTTCCTTGCATTCCTTTGAGAGATAGATTGTTCTTTTTCTACCTTGGAGATTAATTCCTGGATAAATGTCTTCTTTCCCAAATCTTCACCCTTCATTTCCTTTTTACGACCTGTCGTTCCTGTGACTTATTAAAGTGGGGGTGATTTCAGTATCTCTGTAAATCCTAAAAATCACACATATGGACCCTATGTGTATCAAATCGAACTCTAAGTATCTTAGCCTTCGACAGTGGTGAGCCCGCCCAGGTATGTTAGAGTGATGCGTAGGTTCTTACCTCTCATATTACCACCCAACAACTGAAGAGCTGAAGACACACTAATCAAAGCTTCAAAATGTCCTAAGTGTCCTAGTGATCACAATGGTGAGCCCACCCAGGTATTTTAGAGCAATGCATAGGTTCTTACCTCTCATCTTAGCGCCCAACAACTGTGGACTAGGAGCACTTCTATATTAAACAAACAACTTGGCTGATTGAATCGTCAACTTGCCATCCCCGACAATGACACCAAAATGTAGTGCTATTTTATCAACCTTAATTGACTCAGACTACAACATTAATTGTCAACCCAGGGTAGGTCTTGTTGTTTCAATGGAGTTCACACTATCTGTGCTGATACACTTCAACCAAGCATGAGAAATTGTAGAAAAACTGTAAAAGATGCCGCTGATCTAATTTACTGAATTGATCATGTATGCAGATATATAAAAACCATCTATAGAATCAAATCACACTTTGCAGCTATTGAAATAAAGGCGTGCCACACCTAGAGTTAACATGTATTCCAACTGATTACTATTCCTTTATTGTTTAACTCTGTATAACAACATAAGATAAATATAAATAGAAACAAATGCAATCCATGATATGTGCAATAACAACGAGAAACTATAAATCAATAAATTGAATTGAAATGTACACTACCTAATCGCTGCAATCCCTGCCAAAGAGGAGGGCCCTTCCTCCTCAACAGGGCGTAGGAAGACACAAAAAGTGATTAACGGATCAATTGAGAAGCAATAATAGCATCACTATGCCAATTGATATTAAAATAAGTTCAGGAGTTACAAGAAAAAAGTAACAATACTCTTCTATATCCCGATACATAAAAAGTCAAGTCTTTTATAACTATTACATCCCGAAAATTAGGAAACATATCAGCCATGAGAATCTTTGATTTTCATGTTGATCCCAAAAATAAAGAAGTTGCAACCTACTGCTAAATAAATATACGTTAGTTACAATTACTTGAGTCTTGTTGCCTCAAAAATAAACAATCTACTGCCAACAACTGTTATGTGAAATAGTACCCACATTTCTAGCTTCGGTGCAATAATATTGAGCAAATGATGGTTCGGTTGATGCAGCATAGTTGAAGACAACACTGTTGGTGTAATGGCATACCCACGCGAGGTGTAACACCACCCGATGTGTGACAACAACCTGTAACATCACCGATGTGTAGCAGCAACCTGTAACAACACCGATGTGTAGTAGCAACCTGTAACAACAACCACCTGTAACAGCACCTAGTATGTAGCAGCGATATGTAACAACATTCAAGGTGTAACAAGGAATTGTTCTACCCTTTCCTACATCTAAGTCCTACTGTCTGTCTGCTTCCACGAGCCAACACCTGAAAAATATAAACTTCCCAACATGTTCCTTCAATGATCACCCAGTTAGCCTAAAAAATAAATAAAGCCTCACATTTATTCGGTAAAATATAGTAAAGTAACATGAAAGTAAAATGGATGAAAAAAGTAAGAAAACGGGAAATTTGGTCATATAAGGGTGTAGGTTTGAAGGACATAAAGGTCAAAACAAGGGAAAGAAGGTCTAGAAAATGAGTGAAAAACCACACCCAACAATACTTTTATTGTATTTATGTTCCTATTATGTTTTTTATATGCACATTTATCCTGTAGGTTGTTACAGAGTGGTATGAGAGCATGGTTCAAACACTTGGACTGGATGGGCTCTATTATAGGTGAAATGAAGAACAAAGGTTAAATTTTAGACCTTTCTGTCATATCTATTATAAATTTTCTTCTATGGCATATTAGAAGTTGACAATTTGTCCATACTAAAGGTAAATCCCACTGATAATGTGGTAAAAATTTCATATATTGGTTCAAAATACTTTAGGAATTATTATCTAAGGAAGATGACCTTCTTGAATGCACCTTTAAACAGGTCACGCTGGAATTTATGCAATAACTTTTGTTTTGTAGGCTTTTATAAGCTTAAAAATCGTCCAAATTGAGGGGAAATACCAATGATTATGTGGTATAAATTTCATATATTGGGTCGCAATATTTTAGGATATATGAGTAGAGGGAGTCGAGCCTTCTGAATGCTCCTAAAATCAGGTATCAAACAGGTCACGCTGACAATTTTCTTATAACCTTTATTTTGGGCACTTTGAGGAGTTGAAATTTTTTCCACAATGAGAGGAAATACCACTTATATTGTGATAAAAATTTCAGACATTTATTCGCTATATTGTAGGAGATATGACCAGTGTAAATCGAGCTTTCTGGATACTCCTAGAATTGTGCACCATATATGATTT
Organism: Pinus taeda; assembly: GCA_000404065.3. NCBI lineage: Eukaryota > Viridiplantae > Streptophyta > Pinopsida > Pinales > Pinaceae > Pinus > Pinus taeda. The sequence goes on from APFE030809590.1 coordinate 67,309, forward strand.
TGTTGGTATTTTGTTATAACTTTTCATCAATGAAATCTCAGAAGTTGTAACTTGAACCATAGTGAGGGATAATACCATTGATCACATGGTTAAGTTTCCATAACTTGTACTACTAAAGTTTAGGATATATGCATTGAATCATTCGCTATATTAGTTTGCATGAAAAGTGTTTGATGAAATGCCTGGACGGTTCAATGATTAATTGCATACAAACTATTTGATAAAATGCCCCAATGAGTATGTTGTTTATGGTTGGGGATACTATTGATGTGTAATAGTATTTTTGTATTTGATATATTCTTACTTGTATGCAAATAGTTTTCTATATTAGTTTGCATGTAAAGTGTTTGAATAAATGCTTACATGCAAATGTAATAGTATAGTAGTTGTTTGTGGAAAATGTAAAAGTATGGTAAATGTTTGAAGAAAATGTTATTTTTTCTTGGATGGGATAGATGTAGCTGATCTATGCCTATTTGCATACAAATAATTTGAAGAGTTGCTTGTAGGGAATTTGAAAGGTTGGATGCAAGGAATTTGAAAAGTTGCATGTAAGGAAATGGAAAAGTGGCATGTTTTTAGTTATGATGTTACAAGTGGAATAAGTGCAATATTTTTGACTTAGTCTCATACAAATGTATGAGAAATAAAAATCAATTTCTTTTCAAGTATGGTTAAATTTAGTATAACTTTGGAGATCCCATTTCCATAATTGGACATTGGAGATTGGGCCATTATAGTAGCTTCCTCCTTCTACCTTAGTGTGGACCATGGATAGTAAGGGGGTATGCTTATAGGTTGTTAATATTGGTGAATGCTGATTTCAAATTAATAGACATGATGTCTTGATTTTTGGACCATGTGACTGACTATGTATGAATTATATGTCGCTTACATGTTGATTTCATGATACCTACTTACATCCTTGTATGTTAGGTTACATTTTTGAATATTTTGATTACATGCATCAATCTTGTAGGTTGATTACAAGAATTGATCGCTTATGTTCGACTACATGCGTTTATGCGTAGGTATAGTTGATTTGGCATTGCTTATGCATATTGCTGGTTGCATGTGGTAATGTGTACAATGGAGTACTGGTTGTTGTTATGCATGTATGGTCGTGGCTATGATTATGCATGTATAGAAGGTCAAACATGCCTTGTGAAGTCATTGTATGCAATTTAGGTCATCATGGTGCTATTGGTTGTTATGATGCTAATGATTTGGCCGAGATAAAGAAAAAGATGCAGATAATCAAAGTGAAGTTGTAGCATTGGACCTCGAGGCAAGGGAAGATCATCATACAGGTATTGCATGTGGGCACAAAGGTATGCAAGTTAAGGATTTTTATATGCATTAAGTTTATATACATTAGGTTTATGTACATGTATTTTGATGTTATGGTTACATTCATGATAGTTATTGGTTGATTAGTGTAGTTATATGCACGTGTCAGATAGTTAAGAATGATAGTAACATGTAGTTGTATGCATTGCTATTTTTGTTTTATATTAGATAACCCAATGATTGTGCTATATGTTGTTGATGAGTATGTTATAGGTTAACTTGTTGATTGTTATATGACAGTTAGCTTGACGATTCAGTTTTATGTTGTTGATGAGCATGATATATAACTTATTGTTGTTATATGCTATTAACTAGATGATTAGATTTATTTCATTGAGATATTGATGTTATAATTTGGATTGGTCATATGTGTGATGGTTATGTTCATTGTCTTGAAGATATTGATGTTATATGTATTTTGTTAACTTGGTTTGACCTATGCATATGGTTATGGTTGTGATATTCAGGTATGAACCGACATATTTGTGAGATGGTGTCATATTCATCTATATTGACTTTGCATATGTGTGAATGATAATTGTGTATGAGTTTACGATGTGAACATGTTAGTTAGATATTGTTATGGATATCATGATCTTATGAGTGCTTGAGCTGATGTGTTATAAAGTTGTATCATTCTAACCTAGCTTTATTGTGTAGACAAGATAGCCTCCCTTGATATACATTAAGGTATGAGTTTTCTTATGTTGTATATTTGGTAATTGGTTGTTTGATTATAACATCTATTCGGTGTTTGAGTGTTTGGAGCCTAGTTGATTTATTTAACCTGTTATGTTTGTAAGTGGTTGAATGATTGATGAATTGCTTAATATGAGTATGTGTTCAAATGATTTTGTTTTAAGATGATTGTACTAATATGTGTGTGTTGAGACAGTTGATATGTACTTGAATGTAGTTGATAGTTGTAGCAGTATGTCTAATGACTATGGATTATGACATGATTGTTTGTAAAATTTGATTTCAAATTGATAAATATGATTGTATTGATATTTGGAACATGTGGTTGACATGTGTGAGCATGATGCAGCGAGTTGCATGGCAAGAGAGGTTGCCATGCAATCTTGAAGAAGGCTCAGGTTGAGCTTTCCCTGGGAACCATGGGGATTGAGTCATTTTGTTTTTTGTTAGTCTTGTGTTTTTTGTCTTTTATAAATTGTTGAGCTTGATTTCTAGCTTTGTTTATGTCTAGTGTATGGCCATACTACTTTGTTTGCACAGTCATGTTGTTATTGGTTTTTATGGTCTTCTTCTTGTTTATTTCTTGTCTTGCCTTTTATGGTTTGAGTCTTGGGAATTGGTTGGGAAAGAGGAAAGTTGATGGAAATCGGGTGAGCTATGTGGTACCCAACAGGTGATGCAAGATGTAGATGAATCTCTGTGTATGAGTGAGCGTAATGGAAGGGAAGACTATGACAGTCGTTTGGACTGGTTGGGTTCATTGTGGTAAATGGACCATGGAAGTACAAACATGAGAAAGGTATCTAGAAAAGGTAGAGTAAATGGATATGACGCATCAGATGCCTTGGCTATGTTGGGAATTGTTGTTCTTAATATCATGCATGTCATGCATGAATAAAATAATTTTTCTTAACCTTCACCTTATGTTATGTGGAAATTTTGTTATGATTATGATTATGTTGATGTTTATATATGTATACATGTATGTATGTATGTATATCATTGTCTGATAGGATCATGATTGTTTTATGTTAACGTTTATATATGTATGTATGTGTCCATGTATTTATGTTACTATCTAACAGGGTTGTCAGGGATCATTCTTATAGAGGAATGATTGCTTATGGAGGAGAACAACATGAAGAGGTTCTTGGTCTTACGAGGTATCAATTGGGAAGAATAGTCACAACAAATATACAAGGTAGGTATCATGTGGATATGATTTGATATTGTATACTTGTATTATGCCTATGTCTATGTTATAACGTGTAATGTTGAAGGATACATTAACAAAGTGAAAGCAGTGTGTTCTGCGACATGTTAGGATAGGCATGGATGAGATACCGGAAATAAGGTTTCTTGGTAAGGATAATGTGGTACTATTGTTGAGCGTACGTTGTATATGTTGTACATGTTGCACCTATGATGTGTGCACTTGTGGTGTTGTGTATACATAGCATGTGTACATGTTATTTATGAAATGTTATGTGCAGGATGGTACAAATAGGGTTGTGCGAATATTGCATATGGGGTGTTGTATACATATTGTACCGTCTTCATGATTTATTTGTGGTGTGTGTGCATAGGGTGCTCTGTGCATGTTGGATATGCAGTACTGTGTATGGATGATTCTATGTACATGTTGGATATGCAGTGCTATGTACACTTGGTATTGCGTGCATGTTGTACATATGGTGTTGTGTGCATGATTGTACAAGTGGTGATGTGAGCATATGGTGCTGTGTACATGTTGTACATAGGGTGCTATGAGCATGCGGTGCTGTGCACATGTCGTTCATGCAATGCTATGTACATATGGTGTCACGTACACATCATGCGTGTGGTAATGTGTACACATTGTATAGTGGTGTAGTGTACATGTGGTGTTGTGTACACGTTGTGCAGGTGGTGCCATGTATATGTGATGTTGTGCACACGTTGTGTAGGACCTAGGTGGTGCAGTGTACTGGTAGTACTGTGTACATGTTGTACATATGGTACTAGTATATGTGTGGTATTGTGTGCATGTCGTCGATGTTGTGTTATGGGCATGCGATATTATGTATGTTCATCATGTAGTCATGGTATTGCAGTGTGCGTACTCATTGTGTTGTACTCTATGTAGGTACATGTATCGGGTGGTATTGCACATCGGGTATAGATGGATGCATTGTATTGTATACACTGGGTGTAGGTGTATGTGTTGTATGTGAGGTGTAGATGCATGTATTGCATGGTGTGGTATGCCGTGTGGTTGTTTGTGTGTGATGCACACTATGTGTCTATGCACATGGTTGAGGAGAAGGCTCTAGGTGTTTGTTGAGTGTAGAAACTGATCTAGAGTGCGTATGGAATAAAGACAAAGGTAGAAGCTAAGGATTGATGAAAGGATAACTATCAACATTTTATTTCAATTTTGTTATGCATGTGATTTATGACTATGGTATATGATGATTATATCTGATCTATGATTTTGGTTTATTTATGATTTTGATCTATGATGGTTGTGTTTGAGCTAACCTGATGTGATATTTTTATACATGTTGATTTGGTCAAAGATGTTAGTTTGACTTCTTGTGACAGGAAGTGAACAAGATTCCAAGTGTACCTTATTGATGAACTACCAATGAGGTATGATTTGAAGTTATTTCAATTTATTTTGAATCTAATGGAAGTTATGTTCTTGGTACAGGAAGAATGAACATGCCGAGTTGGGTAGTTGAAATAAACTACAAGAATTAGCAGCTTGATATGGTGGTTTGATGGTTGCTTATGGTGGTTTGGTAGTTGCTTTATGATGGTTTAGTATTTTATTATGTTGGTTTAGTATATGCTTTATGGTGATTGATATATGCTTTATGATGGTTTATATATTTTTTATGATTATTTGATATGTGCTTTATGTTGATTGATACATGCTATATGATGTTTTGATATATGCCTTATGATGTTTTGATATATGTTATATGATGATTAGTGTATGATTGATATATGCTTGGTATATGATTTGGCATATGTTTTGGTATATATATTTTGATGATGTTGTTATATGTACACCGTGTATGGATGTAAATACTGTAACGAGCTATGTTATAAAGCTCCACTATGCGGTAAGGGTGTAATGCTATTATGCTATCATGTGGTTATGTTATCATCAAGTTATGATGTCATATGAGTTTTCTTAAGCAGAATGATCATTGTAAATATCGTAACGAGCTGTGTTATAAAGCTCCACTATGCGCTATGTTGTCATGTTGTTATGATGTTATGTCTTCAGCATATATTTCATTGTAAATATTGCATCGAGCTGGGTTATAAAGCTCTATGAGCAGTACGTATTCTTTTAGTAGGCTTTCGAGGTATATGTGTGACTGAACACCGAGGACGGTGTTCCCCAAGGGGGAGGGTTCTATAACACCCCTAGTGAAAATTCCATGTAAAAATATATAAATACCATGGATGATGGGACATGTATTCCAAGCTGAATGGTGGGCAGGACATCCTAGTGGGTGTTCATTTGGTTGTTTATGGCTAAGGAAATTGGCAAAGGCAATGGCTAAGGCATTAAAGAAGAAAAAAGGAATTTTGGACATCTATTTATGAAAATAATGGAAATAAGGAGAAAAGGAAGGTGAAAGACCACATGTTGCATCTGAGGAGGAATTGAAGGAAAATAATGGAAAATGAAGAAAATAGAGGCCTCATTAATAAAAAGGCTTATGAGGATCAGTGGGCAAGACTTGGTTAGTTTAGCTTTGGAGCTCTCTCATTATTCTCTCTATGTCTCTCATACTCTTGGATACTTAGTTTTTTCTTGGAGCACTCTTGGAGGGTGTGGCATACTTGGATTCTTGGAGCAAGAAGGCAAAGGAAGAGCATGTAAGTGCAAGAAGGCATCGACATCAGCAACTACATCGGATTTTCTTGCAGGGACCAAGTTGCATGTATGATTTCTTCAGTAGTTTTGGTATGCATGTCACATGCATGTGGTTTCTTGGTTATGATCTGTCATTGGTATGGAGGATGGCTAGGATTGACAGTAAATTGCCTAGCCTTGCCATTTCCTACATAGCCATAGTGATTGTGGGTTTAGTTTTATTGCTTTGTTTTGGTTGGTTCTCATTTTTCCATAGCTTGGGCTGAGTTATTATTCTTGGAAGCCCTGGTTGAAAAAACGCTTTAGAAGCCTTGTAACAACTTGGGTTGAGTTACTAGTCCTGGAAGCCCTGGTTGGACAAATGCTCTGGAAGCCCGTGGCGGGTTGAGTTACTAGTCCTGGAAGCCTTGGTTGGACAAACACTCTGGAAGCCCTTGGTAGGTTGAGTTACATGTCCTGGAAGCCTTGGCTAGACAAACACTCTGGAAGCCTTGTATAAGTTGTGGTTTGAGTTACTAGTTTTGGAAGCCTTGGTTGGAAAAATGCTCTGGAAGCCTTGGAAGGCTTGGATGGATACCAATCTGATGATGGTTTTTGGTGATGTCTGACGATGTGGTGGAATCACTCTTTGATGGGTTGAGGTGGGTGGCCTCTGGAAGCCCTGGATGAGTTTTGATTGACGTGTTCTATGAGATCCCACATTCATGCTTGGAATATGGCATGGGGGTGATTAGCTGAAGAGAGACTTGGCTCAACTAATCTATGGTTGGGTGGAACGTGTTATTCCCATCTCCAATTGGTGCATTGCATTTATTAATGAAAAATTCATTCCCTTGATTTTCATGTGCAAATGTACTGATGCATATATGGATTTTGATGGCTGATATGTTCATTGTATTTCTGTTCCTATTATGTTGTTTATATGCACATTTACCTCGGAGGTTGTTACAGATTCAAGGCTTCACAGATGTAGATTGGGAAGGGATTCCATCCAACAGAAAGAGCACATCAAGGTGAATCTTCAGTATTAGGTGAGAAACAGTTTCTTGGTTTAACAGGAAGCAGAGATCAGTTGCACTCAGTTCAACAAAAGAAGAATACATGGCTTCTAGTCAAGCTACTTATGAGGCTATCTGGAAGAGGAAGATCCTGGTTGGGTTATTTGGTCAACAAATGGATCCTACAGTGATTTAATGTGACAATCAGAGTTGTATCAAACTCTTTAAGGATCCAGTTTTTCATGATCGGTCCAAGCATATTGTTGGAAAAATTATATGTATTCTAATTCCAACATCTAATTATCAATCTGAGGCTCGTAAGACTCGAGACACAAACGTAGGTAACACAGGATCATATCTTCGAGCTTAAATTAACATCTTAGAAATTCTGGAATATGGTACTAAATGGAGCACAAAATTTCTGTGCTTAAATTAGTCTCTTTGTTAGTACAAAATTAGGTACATATTCTCTATTTCTAGTTCAAAAGCATTCTAATAATAAACTAGGCTTAAATAAAGAAAGCATAACCAAATTCACCATTACAAAACTTACAATTTCCTAGATTAGAACCAATTTGAATCAACGTACACAAGTTCAATTTATCCAATGATGAAAAAGAATAAATACAATTAAATATTTCTACAAAATCAAGTAGATAATGAGATATCTATTCAAATGATTTTTTTCACTACAATTCAAGCAATCTCACACTGGAAATCAAATAACTACACTGTAAATGCCATGCAATTTTCTATGTGTTAACACACGATCTATACTAAGAATAACACTCTGTCTCTAATCAATTTTGGATATTCAAACAGAGAATAAGCTACAGGAGTCTTGTGCCACTGATATATAGATTCATAAGAAATGAAACACTTCCATTCAAAACAAAAGATCCAATTTAAAACATAGGAATTTACTCCTTCAGAAATTTATTTTAAATTGGAACTTTCTTTTCCAGCATTCACGAGTTTGGAAGGGTAATCACAAAGTTAACCTATATAGTTTATGCTCATAAAAATGTTCCATAGGCTTGTGAATACTCAATAAAATTACACTCATCATGTTTAACTCGGATCTATGAAAACATTAAAGGAAACTTAAGTATGGAATTAAGTGCATAAATTCTGAAAGTCACCAATGAAAGAAAATGAGAATTTAATCAATTGTTAAAATCAAATTCAAATAAACTAATTTGCTCAATATCCCTTCACAAAACTATTCCCGTGATCACATTGTAAATTAGAAAGCAATTACAGAATCTAGAATGAAGAAGTGAATGCAGAAATAAATTGACAAAGAAAATATAATCTTCAAATGCCTTGCTTACTTAAAACCATTTGTTAATTATAAATGAAAGAAATAAAATATAAAAGGAAATAAAAAAATACACACTTACATAACTATAGTAACCCTGAAAACACGATGGGTTCAGTGGGCCCTTCCTCACAGTGTGCTACAAGTCTAAGCTCACGCTCATGAAATGGACACCAAGCTTACAACAACTTCATTATCTTTTATTTATTCAACCAAAACAAAGTATAATATAAAACAAATGTAGTTGTGTTTTTCTTCCCCCACGTAAATCTCCTTTAGTACTGAGTGATTGAAATATATATATTATTCTTTTACAATTTGAGATCCTAAAATCAAGGATATGATCTTAGCTATATGCCAACGATATTACAAAAATACATCTCAAATGATTTTTCCTGGAATTTGGTTACGACAAATTTTTCTTGGGAAATTTCATGACCCATGCATAACTTGATTGACATATGGGATTTATGATTATAGCTCCACATAGCTTGAAAAAGAAACAAAATAAGTCTTCAACTGACATCCTACACATGGCAGATATGAAATATCTGAAACCATCAAACCTATAATTCCAATAATTAACTTGAATTATTTAAAACCCAGAATTCTCGTACTTAATTCGTTACTGTAAAACTCCCTTGACCATAACTTCTTCGTGATAATGAATTTTGACAAATGATTTTGGGGTTACCTTAATGGGCATATTTTGAACCAAACCCACATCTCAGAATCTAGATATTATTCTTCATTTGATTACAAATTGATATTTTTAACTACATGAATTTAGCCATTCAGTACTTGGTACTATAGCAACTAGCTTAATTGCCTTATGAAGAATTTAGGAAATGGGTCCCTATAGTAAATGAAATTGGAAAAACCATCATTAGAAATCATGGAAAAGTCATCTCTAATCGTTGAAAAGTTAAGAAAACTAATGATAATCATCCACAAAGTGTAAGATGTTTATTGGCATCAAGTTGTGGGATTTTTGTATGAAATGAGTTAAAAGTATAGGAATATAGGTTATGAATAATAGTATTATATTGTGGAAAAATGGGAATATTTGAGGCCCATCATCCCCCCATGCCTGTGGATTTGTATGTCCTCATACAAACAAATTCCTTGCTCATTGACATATTCTTGACATTGTTTTGTAGATGTTGGTGCTTGTGGTACAACATTGCTTGAATATTTGGAGGTGTTGGTTCTTGTGGAGAAAAACTCTTCACATTTAACATATCATACTAATTTATAGAGAGATACAAATTTAGGACAAAAAAGGGATGGACAAGGAAGAAATTGTGGATGAAATGAGGTGGTGATGGAGATGGTAAATACGTTAATGTGTGCTTGCATAGTCTGTCATCGTAAGGCCAATGCTTATAGGTGGGTTCCTTTATCATTTCATGGAAGTAATGACTTCATGCTCTAAATAGAATTCTAGGAGAAGACACTATAGAGATTTCCTTTATTAATATACCATAAGCAATTGCTTTTACATGGTCTTGTAATCAAAGTATATGCGTAATGAATGGAAGGCAAGCAAAAGGATAATGATTTATGAAACATAAAATGCATGAAGTGAGAAGTGGTGGATCATTAAGTTTCTTAAATATTGTAATAGATTAGAGAATCTAAAGCCAACTTTACCTCAAGTTTCACCTTTGTTGTTGATGTGCTTGGTACTGTAGGATGAAGTAGAGGATGGACTATCTAGAGCTGATTTGACTGCTGATCTGATCTGTTGAAGAAGGTTGAAGGATAAACTGAAGGTCCCCTTCTCCCCCATACCAGAGGAGTTGTATGCCCGCAAAAAACTAAGGAAAGATGCGTCTGCTGCAAATGAATGGCCAGGATGTGTTGAGATCACAAAACCATATATTCTTCAACCACTACACACCCATGTGCAATCTTGCATATGTGAATAAACAGTGTTGATGTTGAACATAAGAAAGATTAATTGGATTATTGACCATTGAGGAGGTCGTTAACCAATGTGAGATATCCCACCTTTGATGTCAATGGGAATCAAGGCACTAGGTACATTCTACTAGCCATGAATGCATTTGTCAAAATCGAATGGACTACAAAATTCATCCACCAAGAAACATTGATGTATTTCCTTAGTAGATGACAAGGATACTTGCCATTAAGGCATGCAAGATCCTAGGTACCTTATCTAACTCTAACCTTGATCCCAGATAATGTACTGATGTTGATGGGACAAGGCTTGTTGGCAGGTGGGCCTTAAGGGATCCCACATCAACCAACTTGAGTATAAACATAATGACTTGAAAGATACATGATTTAAAGAACTCATACAAATTTACAAAACTTTATTGGGAACTTTTCCTACTAGTTACCTGGTTTTCAAGCAAAATTCCCTATCTAGTTGCGCTAGACAAGCTAGTTTTCACAAAGGGACTTATTTTTCTCTTTATTACTTTCATTTATTTATTTATTACAATACTAACTTTCCTACTTTATTGGAGAATATACATCCTCCTTCAAGTGAAAGAGTACTTCTAGTGAAGCCATGTTCGGATCAGGTACAAAGATATATTCATGCCCAAATTTAACATATAAACTTTCGAATGTACATGAGCATGAAAAATCAATAGTTTTGAAAGATGTGATACAAAGAGTATTCAAAGATGAGAGTGGTACTTTGATTGGATTGTGATCTAGAACCATTGCTCAATGTAATCCTGGTGGTATTGTCCCATTTCTTCATTTGGACCACTCTGAAAGCCCTCCTCGGCCATGCCAGACAAACTTGGATAATTGGTCTCTGAAATACATACAAGTCGTGCTGATGGGCATGGTGAAAGTTCCTTGATCTCAGGTTCAACATGATGCTCCTCATCAGATTTGGTACATGATTTATCAATCTCCTTGGTAGATAGGCTAGAGGAATCAAGGGAGACTTATAAATCCCTTTTCGGAAGTGGAGAGATAGATAATTTCTTGAACGTGGTCAGGATGAATTCTTCCCAAGAGGTAGATATCCTAGCTACTTCTAGGATTTTAGAAAGTTATACTTCGAGGGAAATTCTTCAAGCTCTCAATCATTCTTGGATTTCTTCTTTTGGTTGATAATTCATGTCTCGCAACATGGATCAGTACACACAGGTTCTTAAAACACCCCAAAAATGTTTTATCTAAATGAATTAAAACTATTAATTGCAATAAAAATTACCAAAATTGAACTCCTTACTTAATTGGACCCTTCTATCATGTTTGTCTGTTGGGGCCTGACCCAGGTTCGGAGTTAATTAGCCAAACAAATCCTGGTACTATTGGCCCTTTCGGCAACAGTCCATGAAGCGCGGATTGAGGTCTCACCTGAAGTAGTATGGGAGGGTGCTAAAAACAGGTTTCCGCACCGTGGAGATGTTTGATGAGTTCACCTAGTCAGTGGTAGGACCTTGCATGTAGGTTTCCTCGCGCAATTTCCCGTAACTCGTAGCTTGATATATTGCCTTCGTGCAGCCCTACCTAGGGGCTGAATGCCGCACTTTGTATTATTACCCAAGATCTTACTAGTATTCCAATGTTAGTTAATTATCTTTGCCTACTTGTGTGATTTAAGTTATACTTAACAACATAAACCATTCATACAAATGCACGTAGTAAATAAATAGTATATTTGCAAATTATATCCCTCATTCATTAACCCAAGTATAGATACTTAGAATTATAACAAAACTTCTATTTATTAACTCCTTCCTCGGCTACAGACTCGACTCCGCCCTGCGCACTTAGCTGTAGGGGTCAGCGCACTTAGTTGCAGACTACTAGGCCTCTGTGCACTTAGCTGTAGATCCTTCTCCTACTCTATGACACAAAGTCACACTTCAACTTGTGACTCAATCACTTAGACTTCTCATGCTTCTGTTCCATATCCCTCTTCGTTAGTTAGTTGTCTTCTACACTTAGAGCCTCGCTCTATTTATACAATCCCATGGTCCTTCGACCATGGGAAGGTCTATCTAGCCAAAATTACATTACAAAACTAGGGCGGACAACCCTATGACTCTATCATACGTTTGCACCCTGCGCCCAAAATTCGCAGAGCTTTTATAGCAAGATTTGGTCAAAACTTGGGCTTTGAGCACCAAAACATGCCTTGGGGGGATTCCATGCCCAACAACCCCCCAACACAAACATCGCGACTCACCCTCGAGTCACTTTGTCGGCATGGTGATCTTTGCATGGAGTCTCGTCAACTGTTCTTGAACTGTGCAGAGGTCAGTAGCGTATTGAGCTGCTGCTTGCTAGATCTGCTGCATACACTGTTTTGATACCTCTGTGTCAGGAGTGCTTCTTTGTATCAATGTGTGCATCCCCTACATGTGTGCAAGCTTGCCTTCGATTTCTGCCGTGATAGTGAAGGCCTCCTTGATCCATGACTAAACGTGCACTTTCAAGACTGCTTCCTGATGTTGTGCCGCATCCACCTGTTCTTTCAGCGCCTTAGCCTGCTGCATCCTCGTAAGCCTCTGAGTGAGGACCACCATCTGCGCAGTTCCTCAGACACTGTCATACTGTTGTTGGAGTTATCGCGCCTCTGTCTCTAAGCGCTGGATGTTGGGGTTCTCCTGCGGAGTTGTGAGGACCTCAAGTGATTATTCCAACATGCTGGTGCAATCTCACACTACACCTCCAATTTCCTCCAATACCAGTGTGATAGTGCTAGGGCATTGTTCTTTGACTTCCAGGGAAGTGGATGGCTGTGCCTTTAACCACAGCTCGGCGATATGAAGGTTCAGCTCCAGTTGAACCTTTGTTATTTCTTCCTTCACCTTGTGGACCCCTGCCGCTAACCTGTGGATCCACGCCTCTACTAGTATGTCTATTGGGATGGCCAGCTCCAAGACGCTTTGGCAAGCTTTGTCTATCACATGTACTAGTTGTTGATTCTGCAACACCAATTCATCGTCCTGTAAGCTTAGTTGTTCCATATTTATTTTCTGCTCACTTAAGACTTGGAGGTCATGGCTCTCCCTAGCGCGCAGCTCTGTAGTTATCCCATCCTGCAGCACATATAAGGTCTCGTATGGGAGTGTAGCTAGATTAATACCGAGACCTTCCAGTGTGCTAATCAAAGGCATATCAGCCTCATTTGATGGCACTAATGCTCCTTCCAACAGTCCTATGGTGTTCGTCATCCGTGCGTGCAACATCTGCTCTGTTGTTGTTGAGCCAACTGCGAGGCTGGTCAAGAGGGTACCAACCTGAGGAGGGTGCACCTATAATTCCTATAGCTGCGCTCTGAGGGCCCCCAACACAATTTGGTTCTCCTACATGAAATATTGGAGAGCCTTAGAGGTGACATCGTGCACTGTCTCGCCGATGTCATGTAGATCACCATCGGTCAAGGTGATTGGGTCAATGGACAATTTCGAAGCCTTGATCTTCTTACGTGACCTTACCCACTCTATTGGGTGCTGGTGCTTCAGCTGCATTGACGTGCTTTGTGGGTCTGTGCCTCCCTATTTTGTCTTTGCTTCCTCTGCTTCTTGTCCCTATGTCATTTGGTCCTTGCCCACCTTCACAGCTGCCTCTTATGCTGCCACTGCTGCTGCTACGACCTTCTCCTATTCGGTTGCTCTCTGTGTCGCGTCTTGTGCTACCTGTATTTCTACTACTACTGCATCATTCCTTCATTTTTCATCCAACTATGCAATGCGCAGCTTGGCCTCGTCTTTCTTTCTTTACGCCATTGACATCTCGAACTCTACAATGTTTGGGGCGCGCCACTCCGGCGGCCATGCCTCTAGGACATTGAAAATGGAGTCGTAGGTGGCTACAAAGGGTAACTTTGTCCACTATTTAGTCGAGTCCTTGCATGCCCTGATATATATGTTATGCATGTCTACCTTAAATTCTGAAAAACTCAGCAGACTGTTGTAAACCATGGGTGACAACCGCCGCTTACGGTGGATCCCCATTCTGAGGTTCATCTCCATGAACACCCAGAAGATCTTGCTGTCGTGTATCCTTGAAGCATCCTTCATGGCCCAGTCTGAAGCATACTTCACGGCCTCCGGTAAATCCTTGTCATTATGGGGAATTGACTATCCTCCAGCAATTCCCTAGCTATGAGCACTATGGATAGCAACAACCATGCATAGTGGAACATTTCGCCCTATTCCTAGGCTTTGTGACAATTCTCTAAAAATTATATGCAGAAGAATTCAGACAAGTTAAATTGGACTCCCTTCGCGCATTGCTCGGCCAATGCAACCACCGATGTAGGTACTTCGTCTGTGTGGCACTTACGCATAACCTTTCCTACCAAGGTTTGTGTTGCCATACGTACTGCTTTTTCCTTGATGCTGGAGATGGCATAGCCCCTCTTCTTCTTTTCCAGCTTGTACTTTTTCTTCATGGCCTCCGTGATTGCCAAATCACTGCCCTTCCCTTCTGATATGGATGCGGGGTCCTCTCCTTTGTATGGAAGCCAGGAGATGTGATGAGTCAAATTTGCTGTGATGGGGATAGGCTCCTCCAACCATCAAAACCCATCATGCACCAAGTAGAGCAGTTGCCTAATGACGAAAATGGTTATTGGGGCACGATGGAAGTGCGGAACCTAGAGCAGGTTCAACAACCCAACCTTTACCACTCCGTGCAACCACTTCCATAGCTGTAATTCTGTCACCCCTCCCATTGTGTTCTACTTCATGGGGTTTCCTATCTCAAGGTGAGGGAACTTCTTGTGGTCAGTGAGGTCCCAAGCTTCGAATTTCAGTTTCGGCACATGGCCAAGGTGCATGCCTTCAAACATAATGCCATCTAGGAGGAGTGGGGTCTAGAGCGAGCTCTTGGTCTCGTCCAGGTCCTTGGGCACTTTAGCCTTTCCTTTGCACGGGGGGACATAGGTGTGTAGTTTTGTTGCAGAGTGCATAGGATGAGTATCCATCTCCATGCCTTCATCCTCTTCTTTTATGATAATAAGATCTTGCAGATCTTCTTCTTCTTTGTCTGTTTCTATAGTGACAGCTTTCCCCTTCTTCCCCATTGATAGCTCGGTGCACAGCGGGTTCCGCGGGGACTCACATACGGGAACCATTGCTTGTTTTTCCTTCTTGGTTCTTGGCGTATGCGGTGATTTTGGAATTTTTGCCACAATTCCAGCACCTTCCGGAGTATCCCCCACAGTCAGGGCTTGCGTAGCCTCCTTAGTGGTGATTTTTGTTACTTCCATAACATCCTTAGTGGTTGTCATTGTATTCATTCAGAAATATGGCACTTGCGAACTCAAGGGCTCAATCAACACTCGGCTCACAATAATCAGGGCTCTACTTGATCATTCAATTCACAAATGACCAAGTGTTGTTTGTTGGGTAGCCCTTTGTATTTTATAGCACTTTTTGAATTTGAATTCTACTGTTCCCCCCAAATCCAGTCCATTAATGCTACCTTGGCGACAGATTTTCCCAAATTTTGCCCATAAATCACATCTTAAATTCCTATCGCTCTCTCCATTTGGCCTCAAGTCGAGCATCCGATCATGAATAGTAACTTCAAGGGTCACTTTCTGGCCAACTTGCATGGTAGCGCAACCCCCCCTGTGCGGGTGCTGACCTTGTGATTCTTTGCTTCTGCGTGCATCTCCAATGCTGTGCAGCTCCATGGTAGAATAGTTTAGAGTCCCATGCTCCCTTCCAACTGCCTAGAGTGCTAAGACTACCCTTCCCTCAGCTAGTTAGGTGGTTGCACCACCCATGAAAAGTTCCATCCTATCGTTCATCATGTTTCTTAGATAATCCACACCTTTTATTGTTATGGTCGACATCGCGCACTTTATCACTTGCAATGCACTACCCTGGTCACTATGCTTAGCAATATGCGGTCCAAGCCAAGACATTAGACTGATCAATTTGTGGTAATAGGCCTCAACCCTGTCATCATGATTGTACGCACCCTGCCTTACCATTATGGTCTTTTGTTGAGAAAATCTTTCTTTATTTTTTCCTCCATCTTCTTAACTTCCGCGTCCGCCAGAGCACTTTTCTTCTGTAACCGTACCCTTTATTTTTCAAGTTCGTAGAGTCTAAGGTTTTCCTGTTGGATTTCTTCCTTAAGTCCCATGCGTTCTACTTCTTGTGGCTGTGTGATTCCTTATTTCCAGAATCTGCGAACCATCGTATCTACTGGTGATACTATGTGAGGACTAGGCTTTTCATGCTCCCTGGGGATTACAGCATTCGCATCGTACTTCAGCTTTGAAGGTGCCCATGTAGTCAGGGTTTGGCACATAGTCCTATATGCCCAAAGAACCGTTGGTATGTGTAGGTCCTAGTGAGGTCACTTCACATGGTGGACCGTGTTCAGTGCTTCACATACTTTGTCAAGAGCTTCTACATGAATATGCTTCTGCGTGCTTGGTCTTACCATACTTCCCAGTCTCAAATGGAGGGGTTGTTCACACCATTTTCTTGACCACTTCTGCTTATCGGTCATGTTTCCTATCATGAGGACGATGTGCCTTCATGTAGGTTGCACATCATACGCCTGTACCCATCTGGAAAGGTGGGTGTGTGAGCTGTTCATCTGTCACATTGGGCTTTTATCTGCATCTGAGGCTTTCCAAACTGCATGCGCATCATGCTTCTGCATTCGCGCCAGTCCTCAAAACTCCTTTGGTGTGTACCCCAGTATCTTGTGGGCATAGCATGCAGTACCCATTTTAGAGCGTCGAAACGGTGCTGTTCTGGTACTTCATTTTCAAATTTGTTCAGGAAATCATCCACCTCATTCAACCCATCAAACGTAGGCAGATCTCTTACTTCTGTGGCCACGCAGTGTAGTGACCTTATCATCATGTTACAATTGAGAGTGGTTACCTCATGTAACTGGTTCTATCATTTTTCTATTTCCTCATTCGAGTCTGAGGTGTAGGTGCTTTTGTGCTCCCACGAGATTATTCCATTCGTGTTTGGATTTACCCAGTTCTGCTCCCATGTGGTTATCTTGTAGATACAGTCTAGATCATCGTCACTGTCATAGTCGCGTACTGGATCTTGTAGCGCAATCCTTCTGTAGGGTCTAAAGGTACCACTACGCGCAGTGAACTTTTCTCAAAAATCATCTTGCACTTCTTTAGATTTATCACTTCATTCATGTCAGTGGCCCAATCTATTCCCAATAGTGTGAGATAGGGATTGTTGTCATCAACAATCTCTATCACTTCAAAATCTACAAGCACGCTCACTCCTTCGATATCTACTATGATTCCCTGCAATCTTCCTATAGGTAGGTTCTTTTTTTGGTTCACCATTTGCATTTTGATAGGTGAAAATTGTAGTGCAGGCTTGCCCATGCGCTCCATGTCTGCTTTGGCAGGATGTTCACGTTTGACCCTAGAACCAGAATCACTTGATCCATTTCATATTCCCTGATCTGCACGATCAATATCATCTCTCTTCCTGTTCGTGTCGTGTGCTTCTCGAGCTTTTGGACTACGTGCGATTCTCCTGGCATGGTCCCAACACATCTAGTGATGAGTTCTTGCAGCCCCTTCATAGCCTTGCTGTCATGCATCAACTTCATGCATGTCTCCAAGAAAGTAGTGAGCATTGATGGGTCCTTATACGGTTCCAGTTTGTCTTTACTTCCTGAAGTGGAGGCATCCGCGAAGCTCTTCTTAGCTTCCATAAATATCTCCTTATCATGGTCCAAATGAAATTCTGGTCCCTTTGTTGGAGCCTTGTGAACCCAGACACTCTCTTCGGGTTGCTTGCCTTTTTCATCTCCTATTGTGAGACCACTCCGGAACAAAATATTCACATTAGGGTCTTCCTTGCATAGCTCAGACCTCATCATTTGCAGGTTTTGAGTCGGGGGAGGCTGGAGTGCTCCTTTATCATGCAACCTCGCTATCAGTTTGGGACAGTCCTCTGTCTTGTGATCAAACTGCATACAATATAATCATGATGGTCTCGTTGGATTTGTACAATCGCGGGCATAATTCCCTAACCCTCCGCAATTGTAACATATCAGCTGTCCATGACCCCTTCCCGGTCCCATTCCTCGTCGACCTCGTCCGCGCCCTTGAATCCAGTGCATGCCATTCCTACATTTTGATCGAGGGCCCGTGTTTCGGTCTGAACTCTATAGGTAGGAGTTTGATCCATCATCAGTTCATAACTTCTATAGTTATGCTCATTGTGGTCTACTGACCTGCAGAAATTAGAAAGCAACTGTTGGAAATTCTGCGTATACTTCTGTAATAGATGGTAGTTTTCTGTAGCATGCTTCCCTCCTATATGACAAATTGCACACCATAATGCAGGCGTCGCGCTTGGTCTTGCTTGTGCCTCCTATCTCAATGGCATTGGTCCTCCTCCCGCTAGGTAATTCATGAACACTGAACAATGGTCCTTGTCATGTCCCTAACCTTTGCACTTTATGCACCATACCTCCTTGCATGCTTCTAGGCGGGCCGTTCTGTCTTGTTTCAAACTCTGCATCTCAAGGCATAAGTTTTTCAACTATGCATGGATCTGTTGAATTCCTAGGTTAGGATCTTGTATCGGGGTCTTGTGCAATCTCATCGCAATCTCCAAGGCCTTGGCCTGAGTGGTTAGCTTCTGTTGTGACAACACATTCCTTAGATGTGGCGTTAGCGATGCTATAAACCATGCGCAGTGTTGCCCATCCGTCAAGGTCATATTAGCTTCACAAATTTTACACTTCAATCTCTGATCCAACTCCTAGGGGGTCTCGCCTAGAAGCATCATGATTTCCTTAAATATAATTATCGACCGTGTCTCTATTTTGGCCTACTAAATTCTTTGTCCAGCGTAGCTTGGATATCCGCGATCCCTGCATTCAGATTATCATCAGAATGCTTAAAGTACCATGTTAGTGCGTGATCCTACAGAGCGCTGACTAGCGTTGCTTTCTTTATATTGTCATCTGTGACTCCCTGCGCTTCCCATATAGCCCTTACCATGAACCAAAACTAGTCCAGATCTTCATTCCCTACTCCCTTGAACACTAGCAAATTTATCGCGCTTGCCATATTGAACTATGGTGGTGGCGGAGGCGGTGTGGGCGAAGACGGGGTTGAAGATGGTGAAATTGGTGGTGGTGTATGTGGGAGCGGTATGCACGGAATTCGTTGCTTTATCAAATTGATCGCACTTCTGGGTGAAGCCTCCACGAGCTCTTCCTCGCTTTCTCGTGGAGGTGAAATCAAGAGGCTAGTTTCTAGTTCTGTGCTTTCTTCAATTCTGTAGATCTTCCCACTCTGTGTAGCCCCAAACATCAATTTATTTGCATAACCCACTTTTCACACAGTAGCATTTTAATCCAAGTGTTTAAATATTTAATGTACTTACCTCGTGGCCCTTTGAGGAAGCGTTGTTTTGCCTTGCTATAGCTAACTGAAGTATCTACCATGAAGTTGGTGATAAATCCTCCTATAATTCGATCGAGCCAATGATCCACAATGCGCATGATCTTAACTTCTGATGCTTCGAGTCTACGCACCAATTCTGCAGTCCACACAATAGGTTTGTCGAGCCTACACCTTCCTTGACTGTCTGCTAGCTTCGCGACCCACTCATACAACTCAGTTGGGAAGGATGAAAATAAAATTTTATGGATCTCCGTATACAAGTAGCAATCTAGCCACTCTCCCTTTGATAGTCGCAGATTCTTGTTTTCATGCGTCGCGAACTCATGAATTTTTCTATCCACCCAATCTTCAATTCCTTTCTTTGTCAGATTCTAGTGATACGACATCAGAAATCTCTATTCAGATCCCGGTCCCGACAACATAACCATTTGTTGGCTTGTTGGGGCCTGACCTAGGTTCAGAGTTAATTAGCCAAACAAATCCCGGTACTACTGGCCCTTTTGGCAATAGTCCATGGAGTGCGGACTGAGGTCTTACCCAAAGTAGTATGGGAGGGTGCTAGAACCAGGTTTTCTCACCCTGGAGATGTCTGATGAGTTCACCTGGTCCGCAGTAGGACCCTGCACGCAGGTTGCCTCGCGCACTTTCCCGTACCTTGCAGCCTGATATACTACCTTCACACAACCCTACCCAGGGCCTGAACGCCATGCTTTGCATAATGACCTAAGATCTTACTAGTATTCCAATGTTAGTTAATTAGATTTGCCTACTTGAGTGCTTTAAGTTATACTTAACAACATAAACCATTCATATAGATGCGTGTAGTAAATAAACAATATATTTGCAAATTATATCAATCATTCATTAACCCAAGAACACATACACATAATTATAACAAAACTTCTCTTTATTAATTCCTTACTCAGTTACAGAATCGACTCCACCCTGCGCACTGAGCTGCAGGGGTCCGCGCACTCAGCTGCGGACTACTAGGCCTCTGTGCACTCAACTGTAGAGTCTTCTCCTATTGTACGACCCAAAGACACACTTCAACCTGTGACTCAATCACTTAAACTTCTTATGCTTCTCTTCCACATCCCTCTTCATTAGTTAGTTGTCTTCTACACTTAGAGCCTCTCTCTATTTATACAATTCCATGGTCCACAGACCATGGGTAGGTCTATCCAGCAGAAATTACATTACAAAACTAGGGCAGACAACCCTATGATGCTATCATACTTTCGCGCCCCACACACACAATTACTGGAGTTTTTACAACAAGATTCGGTCAAAACTTGGGCTTTGAGCCCCAAAACATGCCTTGAGGGGATTCCATGTGCAACATGTCACCATTATCCTTTGACACGAGTTAGTCCATTTCTATGTATATGAAAAATAATCTAGAAAATGAATTAGAGACAACCAAAATTTGGAGCGACCCTACAAAGTGGATGTGTGGCTCTTCACTCACGTCTTGTTATCTTCTCCGCCCTGTAGTTTCCCTGCAACTAAGATCATTCAAAAACAAATTGTGAAAGAAACTATTCTCTAATTCCTTTATCCCCTCCCCAGAAACGTCACCAAAAATGTTGGAAAAATTATATGTATTCTCATTCCAACTTTTAATTAGCAATCCGGGGTTCATAAGCCTCGAGGCACAAGCACAGGTAACGTAGGACCAGAGCTTCTAGCTTAAAATAACATCTTAGAAATTTTGGAATATGGTACTAAATGGAGCACATAATTTCTATTCCTAAATCACTTTCTTGCTTAGTATAGAATTAGGTACATATTCTTTCTTTCTAGTTCAAAAACATTCTACTAATAAACTAGGCTTAAATAAAGAAATCACGCATTACTAAATTCACCATTACACAACTTATAATTTCCTAGATTATAACCAATCTAAATCAACACACACAAATTCAATTTATCTAATGATGAAAAAGAATAAATATAATTAAATCTTTCTAAGAAATCAAGTAAATAATGAGCTATCTATTCAAATTATTTTTGCACTACAATTCAGGAAATCTCACACAAAAAATAAAATAGCTACATTGTAAATGACATGCAATTTTCTAAGTGTTAACACACAATCTATACTAAGAATAACACATTGTCTCTAATCAATTCTAGATATTGAAACAGAGCATAAGATATAGGAGTCTCGTGCCACTGATATATAAATTCATAAGCAATGAAACACTTCCATCCAAAACATTAGATCTAATTTAAAACATAAGAATTTACGCCTTCAGAAATTCATTTTAAATCGAAATTTTATTTTCGAGCATTCACAAGTTTGGAAGAGTAATCACAAAGTTAACGTATATAGTTTATTATCATAACAATTTTCCACTGGCTTGCGAAGATTCAATAATATTACCCTCGATATCTTTAACTTAGATCTATGAAAACATTAAAGGAAACTTAAGTATGAAATTAAGTGCAAAAATTCTGAAAGTCACTAATGAAAGCAAATGAGAATTCAATCAATTGTTAAAATTGAATTCAAATAAAATACTTTGGTCAATCTCCCTTCACAAAACTATTATCGGGGTCACACCATAAATCAGAAAGAAATTACAGAATCTAGAATGAAGAAGTGAATGCAGAAATAAATTGACAAAGCAAACTGAATCTTGAAATTCCCTGCTTACTTCAAACCATTTGTTAATTTTAAATGCAAGAAATAAAATATAAAAGGAAAAAAAATGCACACTTACATAACTATATTAACCCTGCAAACACGATGGGTTAAGGTGGCGCTTCCTGTCCATGTGCTACAAGTCTAAGCTCACACTCATGAAATGGACACCAAGCTTACAACAAATTCATTATCCTTTATTTATTCAGCCAAAACAAAGTATAATATACGGCATATGTAGTTGTGCTTTTCTTCCCCCATGTACCTCTCCTCCAGTACTGAGTGATTTGAACTCAAGGATATGATCTTAGCTATATGGAAATGATATCACAAAAATACATCTCAAAGGATTTTTCCTGGAATTTGGTTACAAAAAATTTGTCTTGGGCAATCTCATGATCCATGCATATCTTGATTGAGATATGGGTTTTATAATTGCAACTCCATATAGCTTGAAAAAAACAAAATAATTCTTCAATCCAAAGTCTCTGCGTGGCTGATATGAAATATCAGAAACCGTCAAACCCATAATTCCAGTACTTAACTCGAATTATTTAAAACCCAAAATTATGGCACTTAATTCTGTACTATAATACTCCCCTAACCATAAATTCTTCATGACGATGAATTTTGAAAAACAATTTATGGGTTACTTGAATGAGGGTATTTTTAACAAAACCCACATCTCAGAATCCAAATATTCTTCTTAATTTGATCACACATTGATATTTTTAACTACACAAATTTAGCCATTCAGTACTTAGTCCTGTAGCAACTAACTTAATTAGCTTATGAAGAATTTTGGAAATGGGTCCCTGCAGTAATTGAACTTGACAAAAAAAATCATTAGAAACCCATGGAAAAGTCATCTCTAATCATTTAAAAGTCAAGAAAACTAATGATAATAAACCAAAAAGTGTAAGATATATATTGGCGACAAGTTGTGGGATTATGGTATGAAATGAGTTAAAAGTACAAGAATATAGTTTATGAATATTGTATAGTGGAAAAATGGGCATATTTGAGGCGCAACATGCCCCCATTCCTATGGATTTGCATGTCCTCATGCAAATAAATCCCTTGCTCATTGACAAATTCTTGACATTGTTTTGTAGATGTTGGTTCTTGTTGGACAACATTTCTTGAATATTTGGAGGTGCTGGTTCTTGTTGAGCAACACTCTTTACATTCAACATATCATACCAATTTACAAATAAATACAAGTTGAGTACAAAAAAGGGATGTATGAGGAAGAAACAATGGATGAAATGAGATGGTCATGGAGATGGTAAGTATGTGAATGGGTGCTTGCATACTCTATCATCACAAGGCCAATGATTATAGACGGGTTCCTTTATCATTTCATGGTAGTAATGATTTCATCCTCCAAATAGAATGCTAGGAGAAGACACTATAGACACTTCCTTTATTAATATACCATAAGGGATTTCTTTTACATGGTCTAGTAATCATAGTATATGCGTAATGATTGGAAGGAAAACAAACGGATAATGATTTATGAAAGATAAAATGCATGAAGTGAGAATTGGTTAATCATTAAGTTTCTTAAATATTCTAATGAATTAGAGAATCTTAAGCCAACTTTACCTTTTTTGTTGATGTGCATGGTAATGCAGGATGAAGTATAGGACGGATTGGCTAGAGCTGATTTGACTACTGATCTAATCTATTGAAGAAGGCTTAAGGAAAAAATTAAGGTCCCCTTCTCCCCCATGCCTGAGGAATTGTATGTCCCCAAAAAAATGAGGAAAGATGACTGTTGATGCAAATGAATGGCCAGGCTATGTTGAGATCACAAAACCATATAATCATCAATCGCTACACTCCCATGTGCAATCTTAGATATCTAGATAAATAACATTGATATCGAACATAAGAAAGAATCATTGGATTACCGACCATTGAGGAGGTCATTAACCAATGCGAGATATCCCAGTTTTGATGTCAATGGGAATCATGGTAGTAGGTATATTCTTCTAGCCATGAAAGGATTTGTTGAAGTCGAATGGACTACATAATTCATCCACCAAGAAAAATTGATGCATTTCCTTAGTATATGACAAGAATACCTTCCATTAAGGCATGCAGGCTCCCAATTACCTTATCTAACTTAATCTTTATCCAAAATAATGTGATGATGTCGATGGGACAAGGCTTGTTGGCAGGTGGGCCTTAAGGGATCCCACATCAACGAACTTGCGCATAAACATAATGACTTGAAAGATACATGATTTGAAGAGCTCATACAAATTTACAAAATTTATTGGGAACCTTTCCCATTAGTTACTTGGTTTTCAAGTAAAGTGCCTATCGAGTTGTGCCAGAGAACCCAGTTTTCACAAAGGGACTTATTTTTCTCTTTACTACTTTCATTTATTTATTTATTACAATACTAACTTTACTACTCTACTGGAGAAAATACGTTCTCCTTCAAGTGAAAGAGTACTTTCAATGAAGCCATGTGCAATTTAGGTACAATGATATATTCATACCTAGATTTAAATTATAAAATTTAGAATGTACATGAGCATGAAAAACCAATAGTTTTGAAAGATGTGATACAAAGAGTATTTGGATATGAGAGTGGTACTTTGACTGGATTGTGATATGGAACGAATTCTCATTGTAATCCTGGTGGAATTCTCCCATTTATTCATTTGGAACACTCTGAAAGTCCTCCTCGACCATGCCAGGAAAACTTGGATAATTGGTCTCCGAAATACATACAAGGTGTGGGCATAGTGAATGTTCCTCGATATCAGGTAGAGCAGGATGATCTCCATCAGATTTGGTACATGATTTCTTGATCTCCTTGGTACATAGGCAAGAGGAATCAAGGGAGACTTCCAAATCCTTTTTTGGCCCAGCTACTGCTAGGATTTGAGAAAGTACCTCAAGGGACATTCTTCAAGCTCTCAATCATTCTTGGATTTCTTCTTCTAGTTGATTATCCGTGTCTTGCAACATGGATTAATACACAAGGGTTCTTACGACACCCCAATTTTTTTTTTTTTTTTTTTTTTTTTTTTTTTTTTTTTTTTTTTTTTTTTTTTAATCTTTAAAGAGCTTGGAATTTTAATTGAAATGATTAAAACTACTAATTGCAATAAAACTTACCAAACTTGAACTCCTCGCTTAGTTGGACCCTGCTGCCACCAAGTTATCCTTTCACACGAGTTAGTCCATTTCTATGTATATGAAAAAAATTCTAGAAAATAAATTAGAGAAAACCAGACTTTGGAGGAACCCCACCAAAGTGGATGCATGGCTCTTCACTCATGTCTTATCATCTTCTCCACCCTCTAGTTTCCCTGCAACTAAGATCATGCAAAAAAAAAAAATCTTGTGAAAGAAACTATGCTCTAATCCCTTTAAAACCTCCTCGGCTAACGATACCAAAAATGTTGGAAAAATTATATATATTCTAATTCCAACATTTAATTATCAATCCGAGGCTCAAGCGTAGGTAATGCAGGATCACAACTTCTAGCTTAAACTAACATAGAAATTATAGAATATGGTACTGAATGGAGCACAAAATTTTTGTTCCTAAATCAGTCTCCTCCTTAGAAAATAATTACGTACAAATTATTTTTTTCTAGTTCAAAATCATTCTAATAATAAACTAGGCTTAAATAAAGAAATGACGCATAATTGAATTCACCATTACAAAACTTACAATTTCCTAGGCTAGAACCAATTTGAATCAACACACAAAAATTGTGAAAGAAACTATGCTCTAATCCCTTTAGCACCTCCTCAGAAACGACGCCAAAAATGTTGGCAAAAGTATATGTATTCTAATTCCAATATTTAATTATCAATATGGGGTTTGTAAGCTTCGAGGCACAAGTGCAGGTAACAAGGGAATATGGTACTGAAATTTTGGAATATGGTATTGAATGGAGCACAAAACTTTTGTTCCTAAATCAGTCTCCACCTTAGTACAAAATTAGGTACAATTTTACTGTTTCTAGTTCAAAAGCATTCTACTAATAAACTAGGCTTAAATAAAGAAATCACACATAACTGAATTCACCATTACAATACTTACAAATTCCTAGATTAGAACCAATTTGAATCAACACACACAACTTAAATTTATTTAATGATGAACATGAATAAATATAATTAAAGTTTTCTACGAAATCAAGTAAATAATTAGCTATCTATTCAAATGATTTGTGCACTACAATTCAAGAAATCTCACACAAGAAATCAAATAACTACATTGTAATTGACATGCAATTTTCTAAGTGTTAACACACTATCTATACTAAGAACAACACTCTATCTCTAATCAATTATGGATATTCAAACAAAGCATAAGCTACAGAAGTCTCGTGCCACTAATATATAGATTCATAAGCAATGAAACACTTCCATTCAAAACAAAAGATCCAATTTAAAACATAAGAATTTACTCCTTCAGAAATTCATTTTAAATTGAAACTTTCTTTTCCAACATTCACTAGTTTGGAAGAGTAATCACAGAGTTATTGTATATAGTTTATGCTCAAAACAATGTTCCACAGGTTTGCAAAGACTCAATAACATTACAATCGTTATCCTTAACTCAGATCTATGAAAACATTAAAGGAAACTTAAGTACGGAATTAAGTGCAGAAATTCTGAAAGTCACTAATGAAAGCAAATGAGAATTCAATCAACCGTTAAAATCAAATTCAATTAAACTACTTTGCTTAGTATCCCTTCACAAAAATATTCCCGGGGTCACACCTTAAATCAGAAAGAAATTACAGAATCTAGAATGAAGAAGTGAATGTAGAAATAAATTGACAAAACAAATTGAATCTTCAAATGCCCTGCTTACTTCAAACCATTTTTTAATTATAAATGAAAGAAATAAAATAAAAAAGGAAATTAAAAAAATGTACAATTGCATAACTATATTAACCCTACAAACACGATGGGTTCAGGGGGCCCTTCTTGTCCATGTGCTACATGTCTAAGCTCACACTCATGAAATGGACACCAAGCTTACAACAACTTCATTATAATTTATTTATTTAGCCAAAATAGAGTATAATATACGACAAATGTAGTTGTGATTTTCTTCCCCACATAACTCTCCTCTAGTACTGAGTGATTGCGATATACATATTATGCTTTTACAATTTGAGATCTTGAACTCAAGGATATGATCTTTTCTATATGGCAATGATATTACAAAAATGCATCTCAAATGTTTTTCTTGGAATTTGGTTACAACAAATTTGTCTTGGGCAATCTTAGGACCCATGCATAGCTTGATTAAGATCCGGGGTTTATAATTGTAGCTCGAACAGCTTGAAAAAGAAACAAAATAAGTCTTCAACCCACATCCTCCACGTGGTTGATATCAAATATCTGAACCTGTCAAACCCATAATTTCGGTACCTAACTCGAATTATTTAAAACCCATAATTTCGGTACTTAATTATGTACTATAATACTATCCTAACCATAACTTCTTCGTGATGATGAATTTTGACAAACGGTTCATAAGTTAAATGAATGAGGGTATCTTGGAAAAACCCCATGTCTCGGAATCCCAATATTCTTCATATTTTGATCACCAATTGATATTTTTAACTACATGAATTTAGCCATTCAGTACTTAGTCCTGTAACAACTAACTTAATTGGCTTATGAAGAATTTTGGAAATGTGTCTCTGCAGTAAATGAACTTGGAAAAAACATCATTAGAAAATTATGGCAAAGTCATCTCTAATCATTGAAAAGTCAAGAAAACTAATGATAATCAACCACAAAGTGTAAGATGTGTATTGGTGGCAAGTTATGGAGTTATGGTATGAAATAAGCTAAAAGTATACGAATATAGGTTATGAATAGTAGTATTGTATGTGGAAAAATGGGCATATTTGAGGCCCAACATCCCCCCATGCTTGTGGAATTTCATGTTCTCATGCAAACAAATCCCTTGCTCATTGACAAATTCTTGACTTTGTTTTGTAGATGTTGGTTTTTATGGAACAACATTGCTTGAATATTTGGAGGTGCTAGTTCTTGGGGAGAAACACTCTTCACATTTAATATATCATATTAATGTACAGAGAAATACAAATTGAGGACAAAAAGGGGATGGATGAGGAATAAACGATGGATGAAATCAGGAGGTGATGGAGATGGTAAGTATGTGAATGGGTTCTTGCATACTTTTTCATTGCAAGGCCAATGCTTATAGGTGGGTTCCTTTATCATTTCATGGTAGTGTTGAGGAGGTAAATCCCCTTTGCAGACAGAGGCGATTCCTACTAGCCCAGAATAGGTCTAGCAACAACCATACAATGCTACCACGCAAGTTCCTAATTGCAAATTAAAGACCAATGGTGAGGGCCTACCTGGATTCCAACGCTAGTGCTTGTAGAAGAGGCGATGCTCCCATTCCTTTGCATCAGCAGATCACGATCCCAACGATCTCCGTGAATGGACACCTGCACATACAAATAACGACACAAACACAAGCATAAAATCCAATATATGCAACTATATTTCAGTCAGAAAGGATATAACTCATCATCATTACAAAGAACAATAAGAGTGGAAACATAACAATAGTCATCTATTAATGATAAACAAAGAAGAATACAACCATAGTTCTGACGTTAAATCCTCCTTTGGCTGGGTGATCAGCAACACATGTCTTGCAAAGCTTGTTGGGAATGGGAACAAGCCTCTCTCTCCTTGATTATGGGACACGAATCTCCTTACTTAGATTTGGCCTTATGGGTGTGAAGAAGGCTCTTGCAGCATGAAGGTCTTGGTAACTTGACAATTCTCAATCTCTGGAACTAGCTTGCCTAAGGAAAATGGACGAGCTTTTATAGATAGAGGAGGGGGATTTGGGATCATCCACAATATTCATGGGATTGGATTTATCACTAAAGAATCTTCCATGAGAGGTGGCAAACCAATTCCCCTCTATGGAGATTCGAAGCCAAACCTCCCAACTCAAGATAGATTCAGTCCAGGAGTTGGTTAGGATGAATCTTCCACTGTTGGTTTGTTAAAAAACACCACTGATTATGGTTGGCGCAAGTGTGGCTCTGCGACAAAGTGCCAATTGGCACACCCTCTTTGGAGGATTTCCCCCATTGGCGCAAGTGCTGCACTATGGAACCGCACCAATGGAAAAAGGGCTATTTTTATGGGTTTTTAGCAGGAGATGTTTTCAGGGAAAATGAATTTCATGCTCAGGGGAATGTAATGCAAGTGTTTACAGGTCATGTCACTTCTCACAGGTGCCAGAATGAGTCCTCCAAGATGCTGGAGAGGGGTAACAGGGACGGTGACAAATTACTGTGTAACAGATGCCCCCTAAAGCATGAGGCCCGAGAGAGAGAGAGGGGTGAAATGCTTTACAAGAACATGTCCAACCAAAAACGCTGCTACTGAAAAACCTGTGTGGAGAAGTACAACTGATATCTCAAGTACATGATATATGTGGTATGGGCGCAGCCATCCATAGCAGAGTACATAACAATCTAGATCCAAGGTATGGACGCAACCATCCAGTGAGGATCGATAAACTGACTCAGGCATGGTTGCAGCCATCCAGTGAATGAGTCATTTAAGAAGCAAAATAATCCATAAAATCACAACCTGGATCCCAACAGACAAAATATAGGGTCTTGCACTCCACTTTGACCCGAACAAAGTACAAGTTCAAGCATGCGAATATGGGAGTCGAAGTCGAACATCCAGGAACATCGTCTGATTACCAGTCAATGATGAAAACCATTAACAGATGTGAGAGGTACCACCAATAATGACAATGGCCCTGAAGGTACTATAGGTACAATCTACGGCGTGCGAATCAGTGAGCCGACATCGAACACCCGTAGAATCATTCGATCGGAGGCCAATGATGAAAACCTCGCGTCGAACACGAAGAACCTACCATTGAGGCATGCAGGCTCCAAGGCACCTGAAGGGAGTCTCTAGGTCAACTTCCTAGATAATGAGCCGAAGTCGATAGGAAGTGACCTTGATCAAAGGTGGGCCATAGTGTTTCCCACATCATCGATGCGAGATAGAGGAGGATAATATGTTTGTGAATCAGGATTATGCGAGTTATCAAAGGGAGGTTGATTATTCCACAGAGGTCAACTTCTCTTGAACATATCGGCGGCACGATAATGGACTTGGCAGTATTTGACATCAAATGATCAAAGGTCATGGTGACAAGACAACGAGCAGATGAGAGGTCAAATAGGATCACCCAAACCCACGGAGGCAAGTGAAAAATGAGATGAGATGTCCCCACCCAGACACAAATGCAGAAAAGTGCCATGTTCAAGAGCGACATACTGCCGACACGACAATGATTCTGGTTCCATTTTCCCCACCATTTCTGGCGAGTACCCAATTATTTTTATTAACAAGCTTGACGGGGATAGCATATGCTTGTAAAATGTCATTTCGACAGAATCCAATGTCATCAAGTTTTAACAAGTTTGACAAGGGAAGAACTCAGCGTCTTTTCATGTTTAGAGAGTTTGAAAAGGCAGTAGAAAAGTAAACTCCAGGGGTGTTATTTTTCGTAAAGTTGTGTCTCTCGAGCCCGAAAAAATAGAAAACAATGCTCGAAAGAACCGCCCGACCATTACGATTGAGGAGTACTTTTCATGATTAGTGATTTTGACCTGAAAAAGTAAAAAAGTGACCGAAATCATGTCTTTTCGTAATTGTTAACGAGCCTGAAATGACAAGGGCTCGACGATCTTTTCGTCTTTACACGGTCAGAAAAGAGCTTAAAGGTGACTACCTCTTATTTACGTTTAACGAGTCGAGAGGAATAACTCGGCATTCTTTTCATATTTAGAGAGTCAGAAAAGAGTAGAAAGATGACTCCATTTTTATTCTCTTTAACGAGTCAAAAAGGAAAAATACTCGGCAATATTTTCATATTTTATGAGTCAGAAAAGAGCTTAAAGGTGACTCGTCCTAGAGGAATGAGTGGTATAAAGGGTAGCAACTGGTTCCGGCAATGGTGGAACTGCTCAAAACATGTAATGGTCAAGAGGTTGGCTAACAAAACCACTCATAAATGCGGTCCCTCAGGAAAGGAAAACACATCTGA
>APFE030809590.1:99785-121826 GCA_000404065.3 Pinus taeda
TGCTTGGATTCGGTTGCATGTTTACACAAGCTTGAAATGAAAAACTATGCTTGTTATAAGTTCGCATGCCCCCAGCATAATGACGCAAAACGAGGTACATGCCCCCCAAGCTTCGTTGCATTGAACAAAGTGGATGGAATGAAGGTTCACTTTCAAGATCTTGGAAAGACTCAACTTGTATTTTATGAGATCTTAATCAAAAGACTCGATTTGGAAAGGGAGTTGTTTCATTTTTGAATGAGGTTGACACAGTAAAAGAACTATCCTCATAGCCCTTGTTTCATCTTTTAACGAGCTTGACACAAGATCAAGAACTATGCTCGAACATACCTAGTTTCATTTTTTAAGGAGCTTGACATAGGAAAGCAAACTATGCTCCAACCAGACTTCATCATAATGAACAGGAAGTCAGTGCTTCCAAGAGTGCCACTCCCGGTGGAAGGATAACATCTTGGAAGTCAGGACCCAATGCCCCCATGACACTATGCATGATGGCAGCATCACTGGATACAGGCACGGAATAAGTAGCCACGTAGTTGACCTGCGGTGGGGCAGATACAGCCGGTGGATAAAAACCAGGAGGGGACGACAGCTGTGCAGGAGGCACTGGGGGAATAAAGAATGATAATTGATCTATAATCATGATTCTTCCTTCATGTGGAAAGCAAACCACATGGAAAAGTGAAGAGACAAGGGCCCCCATGGCATAAACATAGTCATGGCCAAGGCGAAGACTGAGATCTAAAGCACCTTGGGTAAATAGTACATCTATATAGACGGTTTTGCCTCCAAAAGTAATAGGGAACTTCGGAAGGATCCCTAATGGTTGACTGGTTCCTCCGTCAAACGCTAATAGATTCTGTGCGATCGACACAAGCTGTGGGGAGCCCAAAGCTTGGCAAGTAGTAGAAGGCATAAGACTGACAGATGCACCCTCATCCAAGACAGTGCCAGGTACTGCCTTATCATATGCATGTACTGTAATCTGGAAAGGCACATGGGATGGAAGGTGGAAAGCAGTCAGGTGGCTCCAGTCGAAGTAAATGACTGAACTACTTGGTGGGGGAATCGTATGATTTCCCCCCTGCTCCGAAGAAGGACTCTTGGGATCAGTTGGGATAGGAGAGTCATTTTCGGACTCAGGAGAATCTGATGAGATGAGAAGAACATGAGCATGACGCTCTTCCAAAACAGAGTGATTGACGGGTGGTGAACCTGAGTCAACACTCTTTCCGACCAATGGTTGGTCTGGAATAGGCTTAGCACAGCCCGGTTCAGAAAGAGGGGGATGGACAAGAGAAGAATCTAAGTCAATCTCTTTGTCGACAGGGAGAGGATCTGAAGAGAGCCTCTGATAACCAACGGGGAGTTGGGGTGAAGAAGCTGTAAGAATTTCCAAGACAGCGGAAGCTTTATCCATGAGCGGACAAAGGTGAAGGGGATGGTTGCCTTCACATAGCCTACAGGGGAATCGAATCTTCCCGTTCCTCTTACCATTTCCCGTTGATAGGGTAGCATCGCCATGAGCTTCAAAGGGCAGGCCGGATCGTGAGACCATACTTCTAAGATCCTAGGAAGGCCAGGACAATCACGAAGAATATGGTTTCCCTTGCACAATTTACAAGGAAACTTAACCTTCCGCGAAGGAGAAGAAGGAGTTCCGACCTGAGCTGTACTCGTGGCAGGAGCTGCACTTGTAACCTCTCGCTTATGAGACTTCTTCTTCTTCGTCTTCTTCTTCTTCTTCTTCTTAGCCACTTGGTTAATTGAATCCATACTTTCACCAGGCGAAGTAGAAGATGAAGACATAGAAACAGGTGAAGAAGGGGAGAGGTCCACCTTGGAATCAACATGATGTTGTTCGGGTGGAGGAACTGATTGACCAGTAGTTGAGACATTAGAGACCATAGAGGTTGAGAACAACCAAACAGGCAACCCAACAGTTAACCCAGGAAGGGACAACGTTGCCATGTAAGGAGCACCAACATTCCCAAAAGGAGGAAAATGACCAAGATTCCCATTAGAGGGGATTCTTGGGTTGGTGAACTCTGGAAAAGTTGCCATCAAAACTGAAAATCGCACACGGGGCTGAAAAAGAGTCATGACACACAATCAAATGGTCAACAAACAAAATCTAACAGGGCGTGTGATGGTGGGCGAATAAATTTTAAGACACAAGGACATAACTTGACCTTTTCGTCTTTAAAGAGTCTAGAAAAGGAAAAAAAGATGACTCTAGTCACCTTTGAATGTTTAATGAGACTGAACTGACAAATGCTCAGATGAGCCTTTTCTTTTAGGGAGTCCGAAAAGGATCAAAAGTGACTACTCTGGAGAACTAGGCAAAAGGTTTACGAGACAATCTGTAAAACTGCATATACACCTTGGCAATCGTATGAAACCAAGGACTTTCCTTACGGCAGTCAATCTTCCTGAATGCTGTGTTCGGTGCGTTACGGGTCGTAAGGCAGCAGACACAACTTCCTATGGATAAAGAATGATAACCTAGTGGGGTCTCCCCATATACTCGATGGTACGTAGGAGCACAATTCCGTACTAGACCACTATTGGGTCATAGAAGGAGGAATCACCCAACCTTGAGTGGAAACAAAAGTGAATAGGATTAACGACGTCGGAGCACGTCTCTAGCCTATACCTCTAAACAATGTGTGTTATGTTCCAATGCGTTGTTAGATTCATTCAGTTCATTTTAAAGTTGATCTTGTATTATGTTTCAGTTTTCAGGCCTTACTGTATGTAATGTCTCAAAATTTCCTAAATGCAAACTATATGCCACAATATATCATTTCATTCAATGAATGCTAACTATGAGAGAGTTGAGAGCTTTCACACAAACAAAATGATCACAAAACAACCAACAATATCTCTAATGTAGCTAATAGAACTTAAAAAACTTTTCTTTAAAGTCACTAATCACTAATAACCATGAAAAGCTCTTAATTCACATTAACTAATGCAAAGCAAAATAGATTGTTTTTTCTTTTTATGTGTTTAAAACAAGCATAAAAATATGTAAATTCAAATCAAAGAAAACTGATCTAAATCTATATTGATTTTTCAGAATGTAAACTATGCAATTGTAATCTATGCACAATTCACTTGAAAAATATGCAAATGTAATCTATGCATATTTTCATTCATATTCTAAAAATGAGAATTCTAATTATGCAAGTGTGATCTATGCAAGAGAATTCTCAAACACAAGATGATTCTAATGTAATCTAAGAACCAATCAAATGCAAATCAAGAAAATTGGGTGAGAGTTCCAAAGATCAAAAAAGAAAAACACTCAAAGGCGATTAACACTCATACACAATTTAGCCCCCCCTCCGAGTAATGACCAAAGGAAATCAAATTAAGAATTTCTCAACAAAGAGACTCAAAACTAGTCAAACAAGACTCCAACACACTCAAGCAGTCGAGAAACTATATCCAAAAAAAAAGACCAAGCTTAGAAGGCTTAAAACCAAGAAAACTTCAAAAGTTCCCAGGCCTGGCACGACTGTCAGGCTGCAACTAGTGCCTTTTGAGGATTGGCGCGGGTTGTAAATGAGCAACTTGCGCCAATTGGCACAACTGTAACGCTATAAAAGAGCGCCAGTCAAGTTTGCTATGCAAAAATAAAAAATAAGCAATCCAAAGCTAGGCCAACAATAACCAGGTAAACCAAGAGGTGAGAAACAGCAAAAGAACTCAACCTAGAAGGCTAACCAAGCAAGTAAAAACCAAGAAACAACCAAAAAGGCAAGATAATCTCCCCAGCGGAGTTGCCAAATTGTTGTGGAGGTAAATCCCCTCTATGGACAGAGGCGATCCCTACTAGGCCAAAATGGGTCTAGCAACAATCATAAAATGCTACCACGCAAGTTCCTAATTGCAAATTAAAGACCAATGGTGAGGGCCTACCTGTATTCCAATGCTAGTGCTTGTAGAAGAGGCGACGCTCCCATTCCTTTGCATCGACAGATCACGATCCCCACGATATCTGTGAATGGACACCTGCATATACAAATAATGACACAAACACAAGCATAAAATCCAGTAGATGCAACTATATATCAGTCAGAAAGGATATAACTCATCATCATTACAAAGAACAATAAGAGTGGAACCATAACAATAGTCATCTATTAATGATAAACAAAGAAGAATACAACCATAGTTCTGACGTCAAATCCTCCTTTGGCTGGGTGATCAGCAACACATGTCTTGCAAAGCTTGTTGGGAATGCGAACAAGCCTCTCTCTCCTTGGTTATGGGACAAGAATCTCCTTACTTAGATTTGGCCTTATGGGTGTGAAGAAGGCTCTTGCAGCATGAAGGTCTTGGTAACTTGACAATTCTCAATCTCTGGAACTAGCTTGTCTAAGGAAAATGGACAAGCTTTTATAGATAGAGGAGGGGGAGTTGGGATCATCCACAATATTCATGGGATTGGCTTTATCACTAAAGAAGCTTCCATGAGAGGTGGCAAACCACTTCCCCTCTATGGAGATTCGAAGCCAAACCTCCCAACTCAAGATAGATTCAGTCCAGGAGTTGGTTAGGATGAATCTTTCGCTGTTGGTTTGTTAAAAAACACCATTGATTATGGTTGGCACAAGTGCCACTCTGTGACAGAGCGCCAACTGGCACGCCCTCTTTGGAGGATTTCCCCCATTGGCACGAGTGCTGCATTGTGGAACTGCGCCAATGGAAAAAGGGCTATTTTTATGGGTTTTTAGCAGGAGATGTCTTCAGGGAAAATGAATTTCATGCTCAGGGGAATGTAATGCAAGTGTTTGTAGGTCATGTCACTTCTCACAGGTCCCGGAATGAGTCCTCAAAGATGCGGGAGAGGGGTAACAAGGACGGTGACAAATTACTGTGTAACAGGTAGTAATGAATTGATCCTTCGAATATAATGCTAGGAGAAGACACTATAGAGACTTCCTTTATTAATATACCATAAGGATTTTGTTTTACATGGTCTTGTAATAAGAGTATATGCATAATGAATGGAAGGAAAAGAAAAGGATAATGATTTATTAAAGATAAAATACATGAAGTAAGAAGTGGTTAATCATTAAGTTTCTTAAATATTCTAATGAATTACAATATCTTAAGCATACTTTACACCAAGTTTTACCTTGTTGTTGACATGCTTGGTACTATAGGATGAAGTAGAGGATGAACTAGTTGAAGCTGATTTGACTGCTGATCTGATCTGCTGAAGAAGGTTGAAGGATAAAATGAAGGTACCCTTATTCCCCATGCCTGATGAGTTGTATTCCCACAAAAAAATGAGGAAATATGACTACTGTTGCAAATGAATGGCCAGGTTGTGTTGAGATCACAAAACCATATAGTCTTCAACCGCTACACACCCATGCAAAATCTCGCATATGTGAATAAATAGCATCGATTTAGAACATAAGAAAGATTCATTGGATTATCGACCATTGAGGAGGTTTTTAACCAATGTGAGATATCCCAGCTTTGATGTCAATGGGAATCAAGGAACTAAGTGAATTCTACCAGTCATGAATGGAATTGTAGAAGTCGAATGGACTATAGAATTCACCCACTAAGAAACATTGATGTATTTCCTTAGTAGATGACACAAATACCTTCCATTAAGACATGCAGACTCCCAGGTACCTTATCTAACTCTAACCTTGATCCTAGATGATGTGCTAATGTCGATGGGACAAGGCTTGTTAGTAGGTGGGCCTTAAGGGATCCCACCTCAACTAACTAGAGTATAAACATAATGACTTGAAAGATACATGATTTGAAGAGCTCATACACACTTACAAAATTTATTGGGAACTTTTCCCACCAGTTACCTGGTTTTAAAGCAAATTCCTTGTCTAGTTGCTCCAGACAAGCTGGTTTTCACAAAGGGACTTATTTTTCTCTTTACTACTTTCATTTATTTATTTATTAAAATAATAACTTTCCTACTCTACCGAAGAAAAGACGTCCTCTTTCAAGTGAAAGATTACTTCCAATGAAGCCATGTGAAGATCAGGTACAAATATATATTCATGCCCAAATTTAACATATAAAATTTAGAATGTACATGAGGAAGAAGAAATTTAACGAGTCACAAAAAGGTGACAAGTCACCTTCGCCGAAGACAGAGGAAGAAGAACTTTCAAGATAAGGCGACAAAGGGGATGAGGGGTAGAGCACCCCATTTATTCTGAAGAGATATGGCAAGAGAAGTAGGGTGGAATGCAGAAAAAACATAAATCGGATAAATCACAGGTTGATCCCATGGTGTTAACAAAAGGCGAACTTGATGAGATCAACAATAAAATTAGGGATACCACGACCTAAGTGCTGTAGTAGTTTGAGCAGAAATACATGCAGACACTAGGGAGCATCCAAAAGGATTTGCGGGAGTTGCAAATCCAAGCAAGCAGAATACAGGCGGGCACCAGACAAGAGAGCATGGGGCAAGCGAGACTAGAAACTGGGACAAGCCAAGTAGCAGAGCTAGTAAGGACCCTAGACCTTAGAACTATACAACTACTAGACGGGTCCATTCATGCAGAGTCCGTTGATGATCACATTATCTTGAGTACAATCAAGAACATATGGATGAATATAGCGACGCTCTCCAATATCCATGCACTGCATAGAGGGGTGGAAGATGAATTGAGAACCAGGGAGCAGCGCGCCTTCAACCTCATCAGTGAGTACAAAGTGAACAATGAGCAAATGTTCATTGAAAAGACACAAGATTTGAAAGAAAAGGAGGCACTTCAAATGTGTAGTTCAAGTTTGGAGTTAGTAGTAGCAGAGGAATGCAAGATAGTGCATGTGCTTCACATCTCGAGGATGCACAACCATAAGCAAAAATTAGAAAATTAGCTACTAGTGTGCGTGAGGCTAAAGTAGAGGTTGGTTGAGTCATGTTTGAGCTCATCATGAAGATTACAGAGCTGCAGTTAAAAATGCAACTCACAACTTTGCCTGAGGTCTGGGAGAAGCATTGAGTTGCAATAAAGGAAAGCATGGCTACATTGGATGCCACAGTCAATGATTGTGTGACACTATTTGAGTGGGCTATAGAGCTTGTGACTAATATTGAGGAGGATCTGAAGCTACAGACACTAAACACAGAGGTAAGGGAGCTAGAGTGGCAATATGATGAATTTAGGGCAACTACGAACTCCTTAGCATCAACGCAATGTCTTTCCAAATTACAGGAGGGAAAGTAGCTCCTTGCATAGGTAGAGGAAGCACAGAAGAAGGAGGCATTGCTAAAGGAAAGGTTGCATCCTTGGTTGGAGGAATCTTACTAAGTCATGACTACTATTCAGGATAAGCTTAAAGGTTTGTAGCAGAAACAAAAAATGATGAGGTTGGCCGTAGGAGGACCAGCCACAGAAAAATTGGTTGAGGAAGTCAAGCAAGTCAAGCAGGCAACAACACAATGCGCTGTTGAAGTTTCTATGATCCAGTTAGAGGTGGGAGGTCTTTGCAATGATATCGCAGTGCTAGCAGAGTGACTCGGGGGTGAGTCATGATCTTTGTGTTGGGGTCCTATTGGTATGGGGTCCCCTAGGTTAGTTTTGGGGTTACGATAACCCAAGTTTTGGTACAATTTTTGTAAATAATGTAAAGTCTCTACTATTTTTGGATGTGGAGTGTGTATGTTAATAGGAGTCAAAGGGGCTTAGCCCCTTGTTTCATGTAAAGTTTGATTTGGTTTTGAGATTTTCCCATGGTCCGTGGACCATGCCATTATATGAAAAGGCTATAAATAGGTGTGTCTTAGGGAGTCTAAGGCATAGTAATGGATAATTTATGATAAGGAAGGGGAAGTAATAGCGAAAAGAAGTGGGTAAGATAGAAGAAAGGATCTATAGTGGAGTGCGTGGAGGCCTAGGTAGAGTTCACAGTTGAGTGCACGAACCCCTGCAGCTGAGTGCGTAGGGCGGTTTTGAGTCTGTAACCTTGAATTGAAGATCAATAAAGATAGTTTCCGAAGAATTATTGTATATTTCTATTTATCTCTATTAATGTTATATGATGTTGATGAATAATGTGTTTTATGGAATATTGATAGAATATTGCGTAATTCTCACGAATAAGTCTTAGTAATGTACGCAATGCATGTTTAAGTAATTTCACAAAGATTCTGATGAACTCTGTTATGTTTACTAATAACTTAAGTAGATCTGTGCAAACACTAATTTAGGTTTGTTCTCTGATGCACGTAAGTTGATAAATTCACTGTTAAATATCCGCAACGACTGATCATAGACCTTCGCAAAGGTCTGAACACTGTTTTAACAAAGTTGTGGTAACGTGCCCTAAGAGTTTATCAATTTATAGAAAGGCATACTTGAGGCCGTGAAAGACAACACACTAGTCTCTGGATGTAAAAACTTGGTTCTAGCATTCCCGCATACTGCTTCAGGTGAGACTACAACCTGCGTTACACAAGTTGTTGCCGAAAGGGCTAGTAGTGTAGGGTTTTGTTGGTTGGTGAAACTAACTTTGAACCTGGGTCAGGACCCCTAAGCCAACAAAGACCAAAGTGAACAAGGAAAAAAATTGAGCATGATCACACACTTAGAATAGTTGAAGGCACAAAAATGATCACTCAGAATATATGAACAACATACTTCTCCCAATGCGATGACATTGTGATGAATTTCCCCAAGTGCGACACTAAAGGTATATTTTTCTACGACGATGACGACACTTATGTGAAAATGCATAAAAATTTAGGAATGAGTGTAAAAAATGTTTACATGACTAAAGGGACTCATCAACACCAAAGTTTCCCTTTGAAACAAGCCAAAAATCCACTTTACATGATAAGAGAAACTTCCCATGCCAAAAGATGGCATTCGCTATATGAAGAGAAAAGTGCAAACGACATTTCTATATGAAGAGAAAAGTGCGAATGA
Organism: Pinus taeda; assembly: GCA_000404065.3. NCBI lineage: Eukaryota > Viridiplantae > Streptophyta > Pinopsida > Pinales > Pinaceae > Pinus > Pinus taeda. Next base: position 108,719 of record APFE030809590.1, read on the forward strand.
AATTTTTGATATGCAGAAGATGATGAAAGTGACACATTCTAGAGTGAAGATAACATGAAAGTGAAAATAATTAAGGTGAAAGAAAGAAAAAGTGATACACTCATGAAAGCGAAGGTGTGCGGAAGTGATAGTTTGAAAAACTTACCAAAATAAAAGTACAAACACAACCAAAAGTGAGAAAATTTCAATGAAAGTTTGCATTGATTATCAACATAGGTTTAACATTGCACATGCGCTATTTTGATCAACTGTGCTAGGCTTGTTCAAGCTTGCATGAAGGAATACGTTCATGAAATCATTACAGTCTGAGCATGTGTGAGCAGGGGACTTCAACACTTACGATCTAAGAAGGCAGATTAAAGAATTAACAAAGTATTAACTAACCAAGAAGTGACTATAGAATGATCAATCACAAGATCCATAGTATGCTCCAAAATTAAAGTATAGGAAAAATTTTGGAGGGTGTTTGTTGCAACGAAAACACTTGGCAACACACTGGTAGAACTCTAGCTTCTTTGCCTTGGTGAATTATTTGTGTAGGGTATAGTTATTTAGAGATTATTGATTCATTGTTCATATTAATTTGGCTTCCCCACTTACCCCATGTATAAACATAATCTCCTTCATCCTTCCTAAGTTGAACATAATCCTAAAACCAACTATATCACAATGTTTTGAATCATGAGAAGGGTAATGTTTCTCGCTAGCTTAATATATTCAAAGTATAATTTTTCATATCTGGTATTGCTTCGTTGCTAGTATGCCTGGACAGTACCCTATCAAAGTCAATTTAAGAACAAAAACATTGCTCTGCTGCCAACAGGCCTGGAGAATACCCTAGCGAAGTCACTTCAGGAACACAAACATTGCTCCACTTCTACTGAGCCTAGACATTACCTCAACATAGTTTCTTGCTTCACCTCCTTGTGCATGAAGCCTTTCTCTTCTTTCACCATTTATTTATTTATTTTATAAGGACTGTGCATCGACACTTATTTATTTCATGGGTGGAAGAGGGATCTTGACTTAATGAGAGTAGAAGAGGTTGTTTCTCTAGAGAAGCATATATAAGACCTCTAATATTGGTTTTTCTCATTTAGATTTTCCCCTTATCCTTCTCTACCGATTGGATAAGTATGGATAACACCGAAACATAAAGAACCAAGTATAGGGATGATATTTCTAGAGTAGACACATACATCATGGTTTGACACAAAGCTTTCCTCATGCGGGGATCATATTTTACGTCAGAACATCATCAACCAAAGGATAACCACGACGAGGAAGAATGACTAGTGGTTGTCCAAATGTTGTAGTGTCACAAATCCATTTTCTATTTTTCCAAATTGTCTTTGAGCCAAAGGGAACATCCTTCATGTAAATTATTATTAAACAAAACACGAAAAAAAGAGACAAGACACAACAAGAATATCAAAAGGACAAAAAAAATGGAGGCTAACCCAATTAACATAATGCAAGACAAAAACTAGAAAACAAACGAAATACTATAAAAATAAAGTGTAGGATGCATGCTCATGGGAAACTAATATGAAACTAGAGATACTCCTAAACTGATTAGCTAGAAGGTCAGGGTCACGTATAATGAAATTTCCAATGTAGCCACCATAGCTTCTCCCAACCTGCATACACAAAGATATGATTGATTAAAAATGATATAAAGCAATGTGCAAAAGAAAATATAAGAAATTGAATAATTTTCACAATGGATTGAAGGCTTTTCCTGTCAATATAAAGATGTGCCACAGTCACTACTTCTACCTAGCTTGTGATCTTACCTTTTTAATGAAAATCATATTTAAACAAACCTCAGAAGCTCATTGCGAATGTACCTTCATATGCACCTCACTTCTTAGTAAGCATGAGAAAATACCAAAGCTTGTTAGTTGTGATGAAACCTTCCAGGTAAGATTTCTCCAACCATTCAATGATTGAATCATGAAATTGAAAAATATCCTCTTCAGAACTCTGATATCCTTGAAAATATTATTTTTCAATTAGAAGTGCGGGATCAAGGTGAGAATCTTGTAAGGGAAAATGAATCTAATCAGATTCGGAAGGCTTGTCAAGATAGTGAAGGCTTGACATAACCATCAACGAAGGATGAATCACCTTAGCTTATTAACAAGTATTTGAATAGTGATATGAACCATACAGATTTATCAATGTGAAACAATTGTTATTAGAGATACTGGTTGGAAAATGATAAAATGGATGAATGTTCATGTTAAGATCCGCTGGATCATTTGTGGCATGAGACTCTTGGTTAGAAGATAAGAAAGATAAATAAATTTGAACAGTTTCATGAATGCCTTGAACAAAATAATCATATTTCTCGCATGGAAAATATAACAAACCATTTCCTTGTAAATGGTTACACACTATACTAGCATTGTAATCATTGAAATAAGTGAGAAGAAATGCCAGTATAGAAAATACATGAAACTAGTTAGGACAGAATGAGTGAAGAAGAATTTGATTGACCAAATGACTCATGCATTCATTAGCACTTGAGAGAATTTTAGGTCCGATGGAGAAAACGATTAGCAATATAACATTGAAAAGAAAAAATAGGAGATGACTATTCTAAAATTCTTCTGATTGACATGATTCCTTCGACCAAAGATATTTTTTGAAATGATAAACTTCACAGTTCCATGCTTCTATGAGACATACACACTCCAAACCTGAGTTGATTACAAGAGCTTTTCATGGAGATGAATCAATTGAAATAGAATATTGAATCTTATCAGTGTCTGAATCTTGAAAGTTAGAAAGAGCAAATCCAAAATACCAAACTTCTTGTTCGGAAAAATACTGTGGGGGGGGGGGGGGGGTGTTGTAATCAATATTTTAAAACACACTAAAAAATTTTCTTTTATTATCATATTTCTATACACAACTTTACTGAAAGAAACATGCATATGTATGCGACTTTTATGCAGACAACTAGTGTATATCCAGTTAACTTACTTTTCAGTTAATGTGTCATATGTTTAACTTAAACCAGTGTATCAATAATTCAATATGAATTAATTAAACAGTAACCATGTGAAGTAAGAACATGATAAACCATCACACATAAGAAACACAACAAAACACATGAACACTAATATTTTTAGGTGGAAACCCAATGTGGAAAAAAACCACCAGTGCTATCATCTTTGTCTTCTTTCTATTATTAATAAAAAATTATTACAATCTTGTACTATTGTAGACATATACCAGCACACAGGCACCCACCTGCAGAAGGCTACAACCTTCTCTCATTCTCCAACACCCACTAGAAGAGAGATCCAACCCCTTGATCTCATTCATAGACACCCATTGGAAGGGAGCTCCTACCCCATGATCTGATTTAGCAGCTACCACTGGAAGGAAGATTTCACTTCCTCATTAAAGGCTACTATTAGAGTCCTATAATAGGAATCAATGATGTTAGCTTCTCACTAGTCATTGTGGTCAATTTAGCATATGAATCACTAGGTGTCATAACCTAAATGTTTGCTTGTCTAGGGGGTCATTTAGTCCTTGAGGTCTCGTGGTCTCGACAGGGAATTTTGAGGCCATTTTTCAAGTATTGTAAGGAATCAAAGCTTCATCAGACCATTTCCATTGGAAATTTATCTGAAGCAACTTTCAAATGGTATATAGAACTCCCCAAAAGGACCCTATAATAAAAATTTATAGCAGTTTGAAGTTCCCCTTTAAAAACCAGAAAACAAAGGGAAAATGCCTAAGTATGGGTCCCAAAATTGCACATCCTGCAGTTCAAAGGTGCATGGATATATCGGCGATCAGAGGTCCCAAGCACCCTACATCTCGCATCCCATAATTTCTAGATCCCATATCCTAAAGGTTCCAAATCCCACATCTTAGAGGTTTATGACCAGTCAACAGTCAATGGGGTAGACAATCAGTGATTCATAATGGAGGTAGGGTGGTCATCTTTTGTAATTGCTGGGATTGCTATAAAATGGGCTTATAGTGTTAAAGTGTTGGGAAGGTTAATTTAATATTTACAAAGGATTTTCTTGCGAAAACAGAGAAGGTCGAGCCTTTTCTCTCTCCTCCCAAAGGCACCTGTGGTAGTCAATAATTGGTTCCGATTATGCCACATGGCGTATGATGTTAGAAATGATGTGGTAGTACATGGACACATGGCAGGTGGATCTGACATTTGTAAGGGTCAGAAGAGGCAAAAAATGGGTGACGTGTGTCACCACTCACAGGGTGATATGTGGCATTAATGATGCCAACAATAGAAAATCGAGGATCGGAGGTTGAGGCTTATTGTGTATTATAATGAAACCTACAACTGAAAATGATGAGAGAGGGGCTCCAATAAGAGGGCTGAATGTGGGCACATGAAGAGTCATAGGACCAAGGCCCACATGCAAAAGGTGATCATCGATCGCAATCGGTGAAATGTGATGTGTGAACCGAATGAAACCACCAATTGGAATTGCCGAGAGATGAGCTTAGATGTGTGGGCTAGCCCACAATTATAAAGATTTCAAAGAGCCAGAAGTTATCAACACAAGGTGTGGGCCTAGACACATATATATGTGGTCCCATGTCATGTGTGATGAAATCGTTATAACACGATATTCTAAATAATCGACCCCTTTTTCCAGCAAGTCCCTAAGTCTTATTTTAAAGGAGCATTAATGTAGTTTTCAAAGAATGCCCCCCTGTCCTAAGCTAAAAGGGCTTAACCCTGGAGGACTAAGCATATAGTCACTGATTATAATTCACAATATTTTTATGGTCTGGACTGATCAAAAGTCACTTGGTAAGCAAAAGACGGATGAACCAAAGGCATTAAGAGGATTTTTAGTAGGATATTTGGCATCATAACAGGTAGTGTGGTATTTTACAGAGGACTATGGGTGGGTGAGAATGAAGATGATTTTTCTATGATAATTTTGTCTCTGTAATTAACCCAAATCTTGTTGTTTCTATTAGAAATTATCAAACACACCTTTGATCCACTTAGCTGGATGAAATGCAATGCATTTGGCCTTTGGCCGAAATAGTATTTAAAGGCTAAATATTCAATGTAACAAGGAAGGGAGATTTTTTTAGAGGAAGAGGCACTGTATGTAAATATTCTTAATAAAGCTCAGAGAAGACTTTACTATTAGTTTCAAAGATTCCTGTGGTGTGTGGTATTAAGTCTATGTTTCCCTTGTGTTTAATTAATATCCATTTCTAAAACTGTTGTCTTGAATTCATCTTTGTATGCTCAAGATAACTGTAGATCTAATACATGATAGAATTCTTTATTGCTCTGACATGTTTCTTCTGAATATTTGGTTAGAAGTTGTGTATCAGAATTCATAATCATATTCTTTGTTACATTTAACTAAATATTTATGTGTTTCCCCATTCTTCACTATAATAAAACCCACAAATGACTTGAGATATGTGCCTACCTTACCTCTGTTATCTAGATGGATCATGCATACCTTGATGTGCTATTATCCTGTACTTTATTGAATCTCACTCCCAACAATTTCATCAAATATTATATCATTTTCCTTTGAGCTTAATAATTAGTCTAAAATCCATATCCTATCAGCATTTTGGATTGATAGTTGATCTACTGAGAGAGCCCTCTCCAAGGTTAGGGGGACTAGACCTTAACTTGCAAGTGGTTTGTGGTTACCTCTAGGATTCCTTTCTTTAGCCTTAAGGGATTTATTGAGTGCGAACAGATCCAACCCCCAATACCTCCGTGGACCACATTTCATAAATTTTCACACTGGATCCACTTGTTACAAAACATCACAACTTGTAGGCCACTTTTCATCATTTTTTTCAGATAGGACCAACTACCATCATTTAAGCCCAATACCAAATATCAAAACTGAAATTGATCATTGCAAAAAATCACTCAATCATTGAACCAACTGAATCAACCAATCACTGAACCAATTGAGACCCAAATCAATCATCTTATTCTCAAACAACCAAAGCAGTTAGATCACTGTAACTAGAATACCAATCAACATATTGTTCATTACATAAACCAGATTTTATCACTACAAACCTTGATTAAACATATATCAAAATATGTACGCTACTATTCTTAAGCATATCCATGTATATACATGCTTTCCATGAAGCATACTCGTGTACATATTTAAAAATACTAAACCCTGAAACTAAGTCACTATAATATTTGATCGGAAGGTGGATTAGGGGCAAAAATTTGCTCAAAAATCAAAGTGCTTAGAATCACTTAGAAACTAAATGACCGCATCCATACCGATGATACGATCCCAATGTAACTCATTTCACTCAAAATAGAGCTCGTATGAGAAAGATAGAGACTTTTTTCCGCTTGGTCAAACATGTAAAATTTTGGGTACAGGGCTGACTGGGATGCTGACTAGGCATCAGTATAGCTCAGTCAATAAAAATAATATACCAAGGAAAATTCCTATAATATTCCTTGGAATATTGCTATAATATTTCGACAGGTGGCTCAATCAGATTGTGACAAGTGTCGGCATGTTATTGGTTAAAGGCATTTGAGGTGGACCAATGAGAGGCTGACACGTGGCCAGCCCAGAGGCCATCACGTGGCCTCTCAAAGGTCATGTAAAATGTCATTTGGTAGGCTAGTGGAGTCAAACCTATGACCTTTCCCACACAATCCCCACACTTTACCACTATGCTGCCACCATTTTACTTAACAACAATGGGCTTGAGGTTTGATTTAAACATAAGTTCCAATGAGTTTGGAGGTAAGGGGCCAGCCCAAGGGGACCAACATCAGTTCCATGCGTGCCATACAACCCAGTGATGAACGTGGAGGGTGTTAATTTGTAGTTTCTGGTGGTTTTAGCAGGCCTGATAAATCCAGCATTGCTCCAAATTTGGCGGGGCTAACTGGAGTTTCTCTAGATTTGGTGGAGTTTTCCTAGGGAAAATTGGAGAGACCATAACTTTTGCAAAATTCAACCAATTTTGCCTCAAAAAGAGTCATTCCTAGATGATTTGTATGCTTTAAACATAATGGAATAGGTTATAGAGGCAGAAAGGCACTCGTGTATGTTATTTTTCTATGTTGAAGTTTAAGGAAGCCTAGGGCCACCGAGAGAAGAGGTCAAGCTTAGATACGTTGAAGTCCAATTACAGAGCTTGGATAGTCATTTTTTGGGTTTTTGGGTCTTTTGAATCCAATAGAGTAGGTTGAAAATCCATTGGAGCACTACAGGTGCATGTAATTAGATAATTGACCATTAATACAAAGAGGGCCTAACCATTGAAGCAAGTCCAAGGAGATGTAGCCTAGGAGGGGTGAACTCCTTTATAAACTTTGTGTTATGAGTTGTTGCATTTTAATTCTCTGAAATTTACTTGTTGCATATGTGTTTTGAACAACTAATTAACCTCATAAATTGCTCATAAAAGACACTCAACACTTGACACATAATTCCTCACATTTTGGTAAATTTTAGACGATCCTAAACACATTTTGTTTTAATACTGATGAGGGAGCTTGCATAGCATTAATGAGTTTTCCCAACATTCAAATCAAGTTGGTATTAGAGTAGGTTATCTCATTTTAACCCTGAGATGGTTTGCCAAGGTTAGCTAGAAAATTAGCTATTGGTTTTGTATTTGTGCAAGGAGAAGTTAACTGCATGCAAGTTTATGTGTGTAAGCTGAAGAAGGGAGATGGTCTTAGATGCTTCTTTGTTGAGAAACTTTTTGAAGATTTGTGAATATTTTTGATGCATTACGAGTGCGATGGAAACTCCAACAAGTGATGTTTCTAATCCATCTTCCTTAGCAAGACTCTTTGATAAAGAGATGTTTCAAGAGCTTATCATCATGAGAGATATTGTGCAAAAGATGAACGAATATAGGAAGGAGAACACTATACCTCAAGAGGAGTTGATGGCCATGAAGGAGGAGGAGAAATATCTTATTGAAAAGATGCATGAGATGGATATTCAACTCCATTATGCCAAGGAAACCCTAGCCAAGAATGTGCATGAAAATGAGGCATGCAATTCAAGTTTATCTTCAATTTCCTCCCAATATTAATTTTTTGGTGCTTTTGAAAGACACAATAGAGGAATAGGGTCCAAATTGTTGATGAAGATGGGTTATGAAGGTAAAGGGTTAGGAAAATATGCACAAGTCATAGTGAGCCAATTGTTGTTGACAAAAGGCCTAGGTATTTGGATCTTGGTTATGGACAACATGATGGAGAATGCTTCAAAGCCAAGGATGCACATGAAGGTGTTCCAAGAAGGACTTTCATTTAATGTTCATCACCTCAAGCTTGTGAAGTTTGTGTTTATGAGGAATGAAAAGGTTTTATACGCGCTTTGCAAGAAGATGCTCATAAGCATGCAACTAGTGGAAATGACAAACAAGAGGATGTTGAAAGCTATAAGGTCATTTAAACCATTGTTGGCATTACGAAGAGAGCCACTACCTCATCAAATTCACCTCTTCAAGAAGGCAACAAGGGTGAATGCACAAGGTATAAATTTTCCTTTAATCAAGTTTATTTTTATTATGATAAACATGGTAAATCTTCACATAAGGTTTGGAGAAAATTTACATGTTCCTTTTGTGGTTTGAATAACCATAATGTTTCGAGGTGTTGGAAGAGGATAGCCATACACAGGAAAGTTTCAAAAAAAAAGAGACAAAAAGCCAAAGGTCCATTGGATAATGGAAACCATGTTGAAAAGAAGATGCTATTATTTTTCACTCATTGCCATAAGCAAGGTCATCTTATAGACAAGTGTTATACTTTGCATCCAACAAGTCATCTACAACATTTGAAGAAGGTGGAGAGAGATTTTGGCAAGAATGGAAAAGAGGATTCAATAATTGATGTGGGTCAGGATGATACACATGATGAAGTGCAACTGAAAGAAGCACCATTGAAATGGTTTGGAAAGACATGGTTAGATTCCTTAACCAATTAAGGCCTTGCATTTCTTTTGATAATTGATGCAAATATTTCCTTATTGATGCATTTCCTTGTTATTTGGATGCATTTATTTTCTCTTGAAAGTATGATGCATATTACATGAAGAAAGATGTTGGAAAATTAGAGTTATGTTGACTCACTTAGATGCATCAAATATGGCAATTTTCAACTACAAAATTTCATGCATGTTGTATTCTTGAACTTGCATGTTTACGCCAAGAAGGTGTTTGAAAGTGGAGTATGTTGACTCACTTTATTGCAACAAATTTGGTCATTTCAACTCTTTAAGTACTCATACATACCAATGGGATTATTGTACTTGTGATTGTACTTGTGAGGGAGTTGATAATTGTTATACATGCATGAGAGTTTGTGTGTACGAGCAATGGAATTTTTAATAGTTTCATTGTGCTTGAACATGCATGGTGATTGACTTGTGTTGGTTGATTGCTTTGTTAAAATGTATGTTGTCAACTTGGGAATGTTGATCATTTGCACATGCATGAGTGTCAGCTTTTGTGGTCGATTGATTGTTACATGTATGTTATATCGACTTGGAAGAGTTGATTTTGTCTCCAAATATGAAAGGGAGATGTGACGAATTGGTTCATGAGAATGTGAAATTATCGTTGTAAATAAAGTTGTTGTACATGCTTTTGCTTGACTTGAAAGTCAGTTGTTTGAAGAAGCATGTTTTGTCAACTTGTGTTTAATCGATAGTTTATAAACCAAGATGTAAGAGTACATGGCAATTTTCATATGATGTGACATTTGTTGCTTTGAAGAAGCAAAAGGAAGAGATCGTCAAGTTATATTCTTGCATGAGTGGTTTTCAAGGTTAATGGTGTTTCTTGTGACAAGATGTCACAGGATCTTGCAAGGTCCATGCTTAAGAAAGAGGCTCATGATTAGCCTTCATTCTCAAATAATGACATGAGCAACATGTTAATACTGTAGTATGATGGAATCAAGAAGCGAAAGTGGAAAAAAATGCCAAAAATAATTGCAGCCATCGTAGACCATTTGACGTGTTGATTCCAATTAGTGAAAGATATAGCGAATGCATTCTTCCAGATGTGGAATTTTGAACCACAGAGGTAAAAGAATGATCATTTCTTTTCTTTTTGTTACTGATATTGGAACTCATTACTGTAGTTCACTCAGATGGGCTTAACTTGAAAAAGTGGTTTCCAAGGAGAAGCTTGCATCGAATGCATGTATTGCAAAGGAATAACATGATTCTCAGTGGGAAGGTCATCATTCAACTTTCCAAGCACCCATGGATCACTTTGGTACAACAAGGTGTTTAATCAATGAGCAACCAACAAGTGTTAGATTGGGTCAGCAACAAAAGGAGAACATTGGTTGAAGTACCAAGCCATTTGCAAGGAAAGGCATGTCAGTGAACCCATGTGGTTGTCATGGAGATTTTTCCAAGTAGAAGCAATTAATAAACTTGGGAAGGAAAAGAGTATTAAGCTCTCAACAATAACCAGCTTTTGTGGGTCCAAAAGCCTGTCAGTAGGAAGGAGTGATCAGAATCTGCATTAGGGGCAAAATTTTTCTCAAAAATCAAAGTGCTTAGAATCACTCAAAAAATTAATGACTGCATCCGTCTCAGTGATACGATCCCAACACAACTCGTTTCACTCAAAACAAAGCTCATATGAGAAAGATAGAGACTTTTGTCCGTATAGCTCAGTCAGCGAAAAGAATATTCCAAGAAATATTCTTGGAATATTTCAATAGGTGGCTCAGTCGGATTGTGAGAAGTATTGACATGTTATTGGTTAAAGGCATTTGAGGTGGACCAATGAGAGGGTGACACGTGGCAAGCCCGAAGACTCCCATGTGCCCTCTCAAAGGTCATATAAAATGTTATTTGGTAGGCCGATAGAATAAAATCTGTGACCTAGCCCACACATGCCCCATGCTTTACCACTATGCTGCCACCATTTGACTTAACAACTATGGGCTTGAGGTTTGATTTAAACATAAGTGTCAATGCGTTTGGAGGTAAGGGGACCAACCCCAGCTCAATAAGTGCCATATGACCCAGTGTTGAATGTGGAGGGTTCTAGACAATAGTTGGCGGTGGTCTTAGCAGGACCGATAAATCAGTGTTGCTCCAAATTTGGCGGGGCTAACTGGAGTTTCTCCAAATTTGGTGGAGTTTTCCTAAGGAAAACTAAAGAGACCATAACTTTTGCAAAATTCGACCAATTTTGGCTCAAAGAGAGTCATTCCTAAATGATTTGGATACTTTGAACACAATGTAATAGGTTACAAAGGAAGAAAGACACTTGTGTGTTTGATTTTTCTACGTTGAAGTTTAAGGAAGCCTAGGGCCAGCAGGAGAGGAGGTCAAGCCTAGATCAGTTTAAGTCCAGTTGCAGAGCTTGGATATTCATTTTTTGGGTTTTTGGGTCTTCTGATCCAATGGAGAAGGTTTAAAAGCCATTGGAGAATTAAATGTTCATGTAATAATATAATTGACCATTAATCTAAAGAGGGCATAGCCATTGAAGCAAGTTTAAGGAGATGTAGCATAGGAGGGGTGAACTCCTTTATCAACTTTGTGTTATGAGTTGTTGTGTTTTACTTCTATGAAATATAATTACTGTATATTTGTTTTAAAAAACTAATTAACCTCATAAATTTCTCATAAAATACACTCAACACTTGACACATAATTCCTTACATTTTGGTTAATTTGAGACGATTCTAAACACATTTTTTTTAATACTGATGAGGGAGCTTGCATAGCATTAACAAGTTTTCCCAACATTTAGATCAATATTGAAATAAACACTGAGTCACACACAGAACCACTAAATCATTCTAAAATAATCATTGAACCATCACCGATCTTCAGTCACATACAACTAGTATCATCAACATACCAATCCTCAATCAATTCATCTTCAAACATCATTATTAATCCCAGATCATCAAGTAATACTTCATTGGTGGACAACATAAACACAAAAGACTAATTAGACTGATCAAACATCTTATTCAATAAAACCCTAGCTTTTATATGTGCTTTCCTCGAAACACTTCCACATGTATACGCGCTTTTTAGGAATCAAACTTGTTTACAGATCTGAATAGATATGCGACTTACCAGTATTAAACCCACATGTGTACATGCCTTTTAGGTTATCAAAACCATGTACAAATCTACAATTTTTGACTTATAGCTTTGCTGCACATCAAATCTTCATAACAAAACCATCTCTCGGCACACATAACAAAACATACGTCAGACATACATATTACAGATCTAATCAATCCACTATCAATATAGTCATTTAAAATCTATTGGATCTGATCCATCATCAAATTCCCGGGTACATACTTAGTTTCAAATCAAACAATTCATTAATAGCCCATTCATGCACACTTGGTTTAGATCTAACTATTCCTGCAATATCATCACTTGCACACACAAACACTTTGATCTTCATCTCCTTATATATCTTAGCCCTAATCTAATACCTGGTGGGCCCCAATATTGCAGCAATAATGTTGCAACTCCTGGGACTTCCTTCTTTAATTTTATCAACCCAGTTGTTTGTAACAAACTTGGAAGCGACGGTGTTCTATGCACATGTACTAGCTCTTGCCGCAGCTGTCACTGGGTTAGCTGGCACAAGTCCGCTAGGAGCTTAAGACAACTTCTATGAGCTCTTAGAAGAAAATTTTTAACTGATGGATGAGAGCTAACTCAAAGGAAGCTAATCTACTTGCAGAAAGAAACTGAAAGCCAAAAAGAAACACAAACCCTAGCAAACCCTAATTCTACCAGCTAGTCCTACTGATGCAAGAAGGAAGATGCAAGCTACTGAATGAGATTACATTGACTTATAAGAATATGAAATGCATGTATCTAAGCTATGTCTACAGCAGAATCTGAAAGAACCATCTTTTTGTATTTTTGAATAGGTTGTTAGAATTATCATGCATGTGCTTTCACTGTTTTTGACTGTGCAAAGGTGGATCGGTGAGAGAAAATGCTTGGAGGAGGTTGGGAAGGTTAGAAGAGGTCCTAAGGGGTCCCTAGCACCCTTCCTGAGAGTTTCACAGAGTTTGGCTATCAAGAAACCTCATTCGTGAGCT
>APFE030809601.1:0-14419 GCA_000404065.3 Pinus taeda
ATTTCAACTTGGTTAACCCTTGGATTGCTTCTGCTTTTTCTTTAGCTTTCTATTTCCAGTTTGTTTCTATCATTGCTTTCTTGCAATTTCCGGGGCTTGTAGGTGACTGAGAAATTAGAAGCCTTCCTTTTCGAGCAAGTTTTCTTAGCGATGTGCGATTAGCGCTAATTGCGCATCAGACACTGCCTATGTTTCTTGATCCGGGCTTCCCTGATGCGTTTTTCACCTTTTGCGCCTTTTTCTGTTATCGGGTATAAATTTCAAAATTTGTAAAAATAGTGATTCTGTGAGTTCTTGACCCTGAGCATTAAACTGTCTGTTTCTAGTATCAGCATCATTCAACACCCATTCAACCATGGTTGTATATGAGAGATCTGTGATGGATGCCTCAGAAGAGTTCTGTGGCTCTTTCTCTTCCTTAAGTAGATTAGGTGTGCCTTCCTAAATGGACATTGGAGTACTACCTTTCCTCCTCGTAGTTTCCTACATATTTCCTTGTATAACCTTTTGTCCTTCGTTCCTGTAGTTTACAAATGAGGTGGAAGTAATGATAAAAATAATGACAAGAAAACTTTAAATGCTGAAGATATGCGAAAACACGCCACCTTACGTGAACTAGTTCTTCGAAAAACACAACAACATACTTCATTAACAATTGGAAACAACTCATTAATTCGCATTAACGTGCATGACCAGTTCTTGCCCTAAAAAAAGTTTTCTCGAATAATGAGCCAGAACCAACTGCGATGGAGAGGTCTTGCGATTTGCTTTGCGATATCGCAGATCCTGCATCACATTACCACAATCTCATCGTGCTGTTCTATCACAAGGTTACTTGGCAATATCGCAATATCGCAAGATCGCAGATCGCTAAATCGTTATAATCATTATGTGTAATTTATGCAATTTTTGCGATGTGCGATATGCGATATCGCATATCCGATTTTAAGGTTTTTCAATGTGAGTGCTCATTAATACATGCGAGGCGATGGAGTTTCGCATCGCAATCTCACGTTTTTTATCATTTTGACTCATTAGAAGGTACCCTATCATTCTTTGCGTGATGCGATATCTCTTAAGGAGTGAATTTATTTTCTTCATCATGAAACTTAAGCTTTTTAGATTCTTCAAAGGTATTTTCCTAATTCCATGATGTTGTAAGTTTTATCTAAAAGGAAATATAAGCACTAATTGATTTTTTTAAATTTTTGACTAAGGGTCCCCACTTATTTAGTATTAGCAATAACACTTCATAAGGAGGGGGGTTGTTGGTGGCCACAACACAACCAAATTGAGTAATATTCCTACATAGAATTTTTATTCGACCAACTTCATGTTTCTTCAAGCTTTGATGTACCAAACTAACTCGTGCACAATGAGAAGCTAACTAATTTAATGGGGTTGGGTTCTAAGAAGATGGTGAAAATCCTAGTATGCTAGAGTTGGAATCCTAGACTCATATTCAAATCTAGGTTATCATATGGTTTCAAATTTAATTTGAAATTGGTTTATGAGGGTTCTTGAGTTTCAAAATTAACCTCATTGTCTTGGAATTTAGATTTTGGATTTGGATTCAATGGGTCTAAAACTCGTATTTGGTTGTTGGGTGGTTGCACAACCATTATTGTCTTTTCTATTTCCAAAAATTCTATCTAGTAAATAACTTTTATTATTATAGATACAAAAGCATGACCTTCCTTTTAGCACCAAAATGTTAATTTAGGTGAATTCCATTTTCCAATTACATAGATTCACCCAAGAAAAGGAACCAATTAAATGTTTTTCCATACCCTTTAGTTTATGGTCCAACTACCATATTTTGGTGAATGATTTTAATTCTAAATGCATAATGTTGAGTATGAATGTAAAATGTTGTCTTACAATGGAACTAATATATCTTACTAAACAAAAATGCTAAAATCAAATATAGACATGAAACTACAAGATTAAAATGATTTATAAGTAAGAGAAAATTCATTGTAAATTACAAATTATAGAAATCATTATATAATAAACAACAAAAATAATTTAGAATAATAATGAACACTAAAATTTCATATCCATTTATTGGCCATAAATGAAAGAAAAAGAAAAAATAGGCATTAGATTTATGAAAATAATCTAAATTATCATCAATTATCACAAATTCCAAGAGCATAGTGAATGACAAGTATAATTCACATCAAATTGTAGTAACACCATAAATCATCAAAATTCTTTACCAACATTTGCTTTTAAATTAACAAGAAATCCTATTACACGATAAGAGAAAATCCCATACTTATTGGGTTACATGTTATTTATATAAGAAATAGGAGTATGGAAGTGCAAACGTTACAATCTCTTGGCCCTCGACCTTTATAGCTCAACTATAGGCATCTAGATCCTTCACGTTAACTATGTCTTTTACCTAAACTTTATAGGCATGATAACTTCTTAAATTTAATGGACATACAAATAATAATTCTACTCAAGTGAGGCCCCTTTAAAATTAAGTTCATTAGGTTGAATTTTTTGGTTCAAGTGGCTATGAACTCCTTGATTCTTGCGTTGGTTATGTCAAATATTTGTTCTATAAGTTTTCTCTCCAATATTTAATTTTCTTCTAGAGTTACCATTACTTTAGCTAGAGCCAATAATGCATCTTCAACTCTAAATGAATGTATATTACATTTATGTAACTTGCCAAAGTTTCTCACCTTCATTGAATGCATCATGGACCTTAGTAATCAATCTATGGTGGTACTGTTTACAAAATCCAAGTCCTATGTTGTTCTTGAGAATGTTTTTATCATTCATTGTAGGGATATTTTAAGGAGAATCTACCATGGGGGATTCACTAAATGAACCTATAACATGTCATGTGCATTCATGGCACACTAAACAATACCCCTAATTTGACTACATATTGGAAAATACCTCTAAAAATCACATTATTTAACCCCCTACCAATATGAAACCAATACACCTTCCCAATTTAAAAACTCCTACTTTCACTAGATATTGTAGGTATCCATTTTTTCATTAATGTTTTTTATTCCCCTTTATATTTTTTCATTAACTTTAAGCTCTATTTTTTATACCTGCAAATATAAAAAAAATTTACCCCTTAATATATGCTCAATATATTATGTCATTTTTTCCTCAATAAATATCCCCCAATATGAACGCACATGGTATGATATTGATCCCCCACTGAAGCCCCTGTGGCATATACATTCTCATGTTTCTATTACTTCACAAGATCAACACTTTTTTGTTATCTCACTTTCTCTTCCTTCCATTTTTGCACCTTATTATTAAAGGTGAGCATCTCTACACATTACATTTAAAAATTAGTGTATTCTTTTATGGAGACTCCTTTATGATAGATTCAACTAATCCTATAATTCAAGAGAATACTAAAATTCAATAGTTCTTTTCTTTTCTACTTTTTGGTAATTGAATTGATTTTCTAGAAGTTCCACTATTTTCTTATGCTTCTCCAATTTGGACATATTAATAACATTGAATTGAGATTCTTGTTTTATTTCCACTCTACGAGTAGCCATTCCTGCAATATTAGTTTCATCTATATTTTTACGATGACCTCTACAGTCTTAACCATATCTTGATCGAGAATGATCTTACTCCTTTTGTGGTTTTGTTAGACTATATACTTCGTCTTCAAATTGAAAGTAAGCAGTTCCAAGATGGAAACTTCATATATAAAGAGATCTTTTTTCATTATTAGTTATTATAATATTGAAGTGATAGAAGTTGTAAATTCATTATAATATTTGACTCATAGAGGACACCATCTTTCTTGGTATTATAGAATGATGATCTATCTCAAACATATCCTCCTAAATAATTTATGTTTTCTTTCTTCTTCTCCTCTTCTTCAAGTGTTTTTCTTTCTAATTATTCCTATAGTATATTCTTCTCTACTTCATACTATTCCATATTACTTTTCCTTTCTTATTAATACTTAGTTTTTTATTCCTTGGTATTTATTGTTCTTCCTTCATGATTTATAAACTATTGTGGATCATCCATTGTAAGAATCGGTCACAAAAAATCTTGTAATATGAAAATCGTAGATTCTGTTAGAGCCTAAATCTACCTCAAGCTGAGAAAGTTGGGATCTAGAATAACATCAAACCACACTTAACCTAGTAGCTAGCCCTACTAAGTCGGGAGAGGGCTCTCTCCTTGTTAATCTCAGCAAATATGATCAATGAGGCTTGAGATGACTGATGTGAGTACTGATCTTAGGCTAGGTATGTGTGCAAAATAGTTTCATTAAATTTGATGACGTTTTGTTGGCTCAAATGAAAAGGCAGATTTTGGGTTTGGGGAATGAGGCTCAGTTTTGCAGAGATCTCTATGGGGCAAGGTAGGAAAATGATTTTGATACTTCAAATTAAATGAAATGGAGATTTTTAGACAAGTGAGGAGTTTAAGAGGGCAAGAAAACCTTAGGGATCCTCTTCAAACAGTTGAAAACATAAAAACGTAAGCAAACCCTAGGTAGAGCGTTGCAATTTCAATGGATTCTACCTTTATCCTTGTTTGTTTTAGTTAAGAAGAAGCAAGAGAGATAATGGCATACATTAAAAACATTTAAACTTACAATTACAGAAGGAAACACAATACCAAATCAAGATGCCATATGAATCCCATAAAGTGTTGCAAACCCTGGACTATTCCTTAGCCAAACTACTGAAATGAGTATACAATGAAGCTCCAAGCTTTCTCAAAAGTCCAACCTTTGCTAATGACTAAAAAATCACAAGATATAGACAGACAACAACTCATCCTAGCCTCTATGGGTCGAGATCATGAGTTTAGGAGCTGTTCCAACAAATTCTAAACTAAGAACTAAAAATTAGGCAGTGGAACAACGTGCCTCTAAAAACTAGGGAACTGATTCATTCAGTTGCAAACTACCTTTTCATGGATGAATCTACCTCTATGAGTGAAAATTTAGCATAATTACATCAAGATCCATAAAATTATATTAAATTACATCATGAGTTTGAAATTCAGAAGGAGAAAAGTCAAACTGTCAAGAAACTAGGCGAAAAATAGAGTATTTTTGGGCAAACTGAGCAATATTTCCCCAATGCACCGCGTTGATTTCCCTATGCATAGCGCCTTTTTTCAGCTGCTTTTGGACGCCTTCCCAATGTCCACATTTCATCTAAGTGTTCTTTTTGGAAAGATCTACCTGTCTACTTTCCGGAACAAGTTTAATTTTTGAATTTGGCACCCATTTGCCCCTCCAAAACTAAGTTCTCCCACCATTGCTTCCTGTGTGTCCAAAAAGGGGCAGAAAGGTCATTTTTGGGGTGTTTTTGACCTTTTTGGGGGCTCAAAACTTGTCAAAATTTCTTGGCCATTTGGGAGCATGCATATTTTTTCATGACAAATCCAAAAATGCTGAGTTTTCATCAAAAGGAGACCCCAATCAAAAGTGAGTGCCAGGTGGCACGACGCATTGGGCAGAAAAACTTATGTTTTGACCCAAAAATTCCAAAATTGCAAAAAGTATCCCAAAGTTTTTGAAATTTGGGCCGAGTATCCTCCATTAAGTGCTGCGTTGGGCCAAGGAAGCCTCAGCCAAGATCTGAAGTCTATCTTGCTCTTTTTGCTTCCTCGATGCCTTCTTCAACTTGGCCTTCAAGTTCTTGATTCGTGCCTTGCAACTTTTGTTTCTTGCCAAGTAATGGTAGGCCATGTGCCTCAACATAGTTTTCTCATTGTTGGCCTTCTCTAGCATCCTTTCCCAAGTGCAAGTTTGTTCTCTCAAGATTCCTGGCCATGTTCAATCTCTTGCTCATACCCATGATCACTGTCTCTTTCCATTGTTTTCCTTTGGTTTTGAAAAATGTGGTTGTATATGGATGGTTTTATGGATAAAAGTGTGAAAATATGGTGGAGGAATGAAATGGGTAGAGTGTATGGAAGAGAGTGTAAAAATGTATGTGTGAACAGAGTTTAGGGATGGGAGTAAGAGTTTTAGGGATGTGAGTAGGGTTTAGGGATATGGATAGGGTTTGGGGAGTGTAGTGTTTCGGAAATTATATGTGGAGAATGGGATTAAGGGGAAAATGTATGAGGGGATTGGGATTAAGGGGATAGGGTATACAACCATTAGTGCAATGAAGAAAACTAGGGTTTCACCCTAGAAGCTAGGGTTTTAGGGTTTTGGGGATAGGGGAGTAGGATGAGTGGAAATGAGAGGGGAAATGGGAATGAAAGTGAAGGGGATGTGAAAGTAGTAGAGGGGAATAAGACAACAAAAAATGGAAATTTTGAAAACCCTAGGCAGATTTTCAATGAAATTGTGGAAGGAGCTAGGGCTTTAATATTTCCCTATTAAATCACCAAGAGGACTGAGACAAACTCATGCATTGAGCATATTGGAGTGTGAACTTACTTGGGCAATGAGGAATTTACAATTTTGGGAGCTTTGGTGGAATATTTGAATGGATTTCAGGCTTTATAGCCCAATGCGCCATGCTGCCCCAATGCGTAGCGCCAGTTATAAAATTACATTGTAAATCACTACCCAATGCATAGCGCAGGCTCAATGCATAGTGTCTTTTTGCAGGAGACTTTGCGAGGCCTTCCTGATGTCAAAATTGGGCATGGGATAGCTCGTTGGAGAGCTTATTGAGTCTACTTTCTAACCCAACTATAATTTTTCAATTCGGAGTTCATTTTCCTTGTCAAAAGTCAAATCTCCCAAGACTGGTCAAAATGTGCAAAATGAGGTTGCCTCAAGGCAGAGCGCTGTTGTAGTCAACTTTGGAAAGTCTTCCTAAACTCCAAATTGAGCTCATGATAGCTCATTAGAAAGCTCTTTGTGTCTAGTTATCATTTGAATCATCAATCAAGCCATTGGACCAACCAATATAGGATAAATCTTGATTTTCCAAGGTCACTTCAGAGGTGCATCAATTCTCCTGAGGCAACTGTATTTTTGACATTTCTCTAAAACCATGACACCTATGTAAAAAGTTAAAAATGTTGTTCTTCCTTGGCCTATTTTGGACAAAAAACTCTCTCATTGTTCCCAAATTCATCTTTTCTTGCTCAAAAACATCATTGCAGTAAAACCTATCCCGATGTGTGGAACAGGGGATTTGTCGAAATGAAGTGAAATGAAGGGGATAAGGAGCTTCTAAATTCTTGAGAAAATTTTGGGAAGTAGGGAGGGATGTTAGGAAGCAGGGGAAACTGGAATTTGAAAGATTGAGTGAGGGGAAGGGGTCCAAAAGGGCAAAACACAGGCCTAGCCTAGAAGACTGTCAAGTTGTAGCAAGAAACTAAGGTTTGTGCGAAAATGAGGAATTTGAGGGATATCAGTGATGGGAAGTGTTTAATAAAGTACATTAAGGATATGGAAAGGTGTATGAACATCAGGATACAAGTTTTGTTGATGATTTGACCATCTAAGAGAAATTACCTTCAAAACCCTAGGAGAGGGAAATGAACCTTACTTAGGCACAACTGAAGCATGAACAAGGTGTAAAATGACCCAGTGGAATTTTGAATGATGGTACACTCAGTTGAATAGTGACATGGACCGACATTTGGAAAAATTTGAAAGGAGTGAAAGCAAACCCTAGACCTAATGCCTAGTGACCAAATTTTACTTGAAGACTCACTGAAATGACAAAATTTGACCTTGACATCTTAAAATCACTTTGTAAGAGCATGTTTGGTCACTGGAGGAAGGCTGCAAAGACTGACACTAACATTGGCTCCAATGGGGATGGTAGCTCCTTGGAGGTGCCAAGAATGGCAGATCTTTGGGAGAGTAAGTAGTGCCTTTGTCCATTGGGATATGGAGTCAATAACTTCCACAAACTAAAACCAATATGTGACTCAAAACATAACTCAATTATAAAGACTGAAAACTGACTCGATACTAAACTGACTAAAACAAAAAAAATGACACATGACTTATTTAACTGAAACAAGTACTTACAAAGCTTTTTTAATGGTAGCAGACCATCGAGATTTCAGGGCTTCAAATTATGATGACAACCACCTGTCTACTGATGAAATATGTACAATCATGTGAAGTGGGCCTTCCAATGTAACCAATCCAACAGATGGCTACAAACTGAAATTCTGCTCTTACTTTCCCCGAGCAAGTAGAACAGTGTACATGTAGGAAACTCATAATAACAACTGAAACCAAGGCTTATGCTAACAAACCAGTCAACATTCATTTTCTCTAATGCTTACAAAAGAATGCCAAAGGGATCTTGATAATCCTGAAGCACTATCTGGTCTTGAGATCCAGCAGCAAAAATACAAGTACTCCCTTTATTCTGATCTGAAAGAACAATGGGTTGCTGATTGATAGTAACTGACTTGAACTTTGGCATATTGTGTCTCTCAGACTCACATTCCTCAATTTCATGGTCAAGGTCATTCTTAAACAGAAAACAATATTCAAGATTATCAAACATGATAGCCTTATCATTTTCATGAAAGAGAATATTATCTGTTCACTGATCTATAAATATAATTTCAAGATTGTCATCATTTTCAAAAGAAGAAGAAGTTTCACCAGCACCTTCTTGACCATGTGCACACTACAGACCTGCAATAGCTTGAGCTAGAACCTGGCCTTTCAGGAGTACATCTATTTCATCTTCAGACAAAGGAGATATTACTTTTTTTTTTCTTTTGCTTAAGCAATTATTGTCTTCTTGAAATAACTTTTCAAAACATGAAAAAATTGAATTACAGTCCTCAATTCCTTGGTCTTCTGAAATTTGAAAACATTGTTGATCATGTTCATATGACATGGCAATCAAACTATCCAAATTATCATTTACCACTGAGTTATTGAAAGAAGATTTTTCACTTAAACAAAGATATCATCTTGTTTTTCATGAAATGACTGAATTACCTCCTCATGAAGGCTTTGGTCAATAACTCAGTCTTCTTCATTCCAGATGATCTCAATAGTAGAGCTATCCTTCATGGGATTCAAAACAAGGTTGTCTTCATCATCACGATTTGAATCTAGATCTGAAATAGATGACTTGACTTTATCACATTATGAAATTGAAACTTGACTTCCCTGCATACTGTCTTCTTCTATGGACAAATTTGAAATAAAACCTTCTCTTTCATCATTTTCCACTGTGCTAAGACCTTGATCCTGCTGCAAAGTTTCCTGAGCATCTTGATGAGTATCTTCTAAGCTCTCTTTATGTTGCTGAAATGGATTTTCATATAGGGCCTCCATGATCTCATCGTCCATGAAGTCATCATCTTCATAAACTTTTTCAAGATTTTCAATAAAACTATGAACATGGCTGCAACATTTCTAAACTAAATTTAATGATGGATAAGATTCTTTATACCTTTCAAAGAACATGGCATGAAAATCCTTTAAACAGTAAATACAAGCAGGCGGCAAAATTTCATACCAAGATCGGGCTTCACCTTACAAAGTGTTGGATACCTATACCAATAGGTTTCATATTTCATGATTAAGTGATCAAAGGTCCAAATATGCTCTGCTTTGAATGCAAAGATCCCATATTTCCATAAGGAGACAAGGTGTGTCTCAATCTTGACAGGGACTCAATTTTGATGGATGATCCAACAGTCTAAACTGGATCATGCCATGTTTTCAATTTTCATGTTGTAGAATAGAAAAAGAAATCTGTCCAAACTGTTTAAACCTTGGCAGATCAGTAGCTAGGTAGAGAAGCTAAGGCTCCCAACTGTTTAATCTGGGGCCTGGAAGGAATAAGGGTAGCCTTACATAGGAAATGAAAGCAAAAAGCCAATATAAAAGAAAAGGCATTCAAAGGGTTTGCTAGCCTAAATGCACCCTACAAGAAGAAATGAAAATGTTAGGAAAATAGTTGGGTAGGTAGATGGGGTTGCAGAAGTGGTGCCTCTTTCAAGACCAAAGATGCTAAAACATCTACAGGAAAATCAACACACTGGAGCTTGACTAACTTCCCTGTTTTCATTTGTATATCACTCATTGCTAACACCCTTTCCCAAGCTGTACAGAGCACAGAAGTCTATGTCTTTGTCATGTTCTTATGGCCTTAAAAGCCACATTTCTTGTGTAAAAGGTCTTTTCATTTTGATCTACCATTTACACTAAGTTATTTTCAAAAAGACTTGGGTGTACTGATCCTCATTCATACTCTCCCCCCACATTAACAGCTAATCCTACTATGTAATTCCCCTATCTCACCCTTCCCTATTAGTATTAACACCATGGTGTATAAACCCCAAAAAATCTATAAATATCCCTCCCCTGGCACTATAGCCATATGGTCTGTTTAAAAGGGAATCAAAATGACACCTGGTCACTTTGATGAACCTCCCAGGTCACCTCCTCTCATTCCATGTCATTTTGTTCATTTAACCCTCATTTGCAAAGAAAAAATCACAATAAAACCCCTCCTACCCATAACCCTTTTGCAAAAAGATGATACAAAGTTCCCCCGCCCTTAAAAACCCTTTTTTCCCTTCTCCGCCCTAAGACCCGTTGTTCTAAAGTTGAAAAAATTAAATTTTAATTAAGTCGCGCGGGAAAATAAACCCACAAAACCCAAAAAACTATAGTTATACCCCCCCGTGCCCTTTTATTAAAATAAATGTCAAATCAAAGGGTGGGTCCCCACTGCACAAACCCGCCGGCATGTCTCGATCGCCGCCAGCCGTCAGATCTCCCGCCCCGCCATCCAACGGTGGGCGGTCGATCCACCTACGAACCTGCCCGACCTTTTGCGTCCGGGGGATGGGCGGTATTGCCGCCGTACCCTTGCCACACGTCAGGCGCGGAAGGTGTTCGCTGACCCCCCCCTCCAAACCACTTACCGCCTGAGGGCCTGCCGGGGAAAACATTTACCGCCCTTCCCCTCACGCTGACGTCACGCCTCCGCCAGCGTGACGTCATCCCGCTTTTTGACCGCTGCCGTGCTTCCACCTCACCCCGCCCCACGCATTGCTCTGACTACCCCGCCACCATGGCCATGCCACCTGGGCATCCATGTCACCTGCCATGTCATCTCCTCCGTACTCGGGCCCATCATGACGTCAGCATGACGTCATCACAAAAAGGCGCCAATTCACCCGAAATGCATAAAAAGGGGTAAAAACCGTTGTTTTTTTACCATTCTCTGCCGAACAACCTAGAGCTCAGCTGAAGGCGAAATTTGATTTCCAACGGTCAAAAAGCAAAAGTCATCCGCTACAACTGTTGCTGCCCCCATTGTCGACTCCAACATATACAATCCAACCACTTCGACTGCTGCAACTGCCCATACGCCATTAAAACAGGTATTTCGCCGCCGGCACCCTCTTGCCCTCTCATTCTCCATGTAAATCCTGTTTCCTGCTCAAATACTACTTTAATTCAAGAAACCATATGTTTGGAATTCATCTTTGAAGCTGCCAGTAAGACCTCTGTAACCCCTACACAGGAGAACCTCCAGGGAAACCCGCGACCAGCAGTAAACTTTGCCTAATTTTTCCACAAAAGAGCAACTGCAAGGCCCAGCCACAAGTTAGAAGCACTGCATTGACATCCTCCTTCACCTCTGATAAACAAAACCTCTGCAATTGACCAGCTATCCAGCTAAAAAACACTCTGCTATATTAAAACAGAGTGCCCCACAGAGTAGTTAAGCCTGTGACAGCCCTTAAAACTTCCAAAACTGCTCACTGCAGACAGAGAGCAGTAGACCCCTTCACACCAAGCTTGAGGCATAAGTGAAAACTACCAGCAAAGACCATAACAATGGCAGCTTCAGCTGCTCTGGATGCTTTACCCATTAACCCACCCAACAGAGAGCTAGAAGCTATACCTTTGGTGGATGATGATGCTCTCATCACAGATTTTGTGGCACAAAGGAACCATTTGCAGACATATTGCCAATTGAGGAACACTCACTTAGACGGCAGTGACCTGTATGGGGTCTGGCAGTCCAATCTGCCCACTTACTTTCTGCCTTCTGTCAATATCTTCCCAGAAACCATCCATCTGTGTGCAGAGAACTATGACCAAAAGCTCAGGGCTGTGAGGTCTCCATCTGGGAGCATCCTCTTCTACATAACTCCAGACTCCATCAACCAGATGCTCAATTACAAACAGACTCAGTTGCTGTACCCTTTCTCCATGGACTATTTGCTAGATATGGGCTCCAGACTTTCGGATTCAGACATTGAAGCCATAGCCAAAAAATTCATGAAGGGAGACTGCCAGCCCTCTGGGCCACCCCCTTTCTCATATAAAGATTTCAATGAAGTGGGCAAGCTGTTGATAGACATGGTGACCTCTGTGCTGGGGTTCACCACAAATGAACATGTTGACATAACTGTGCTGGTCATGCTCTCTGCATACAGCCTTATGAAGCCCCCTGCTATCAAATACAACTATGCCAAGTACATTGCCATCAAGATACATGATCAGTTGACAAGACTGGACAGGGAGGAAATATTCAAATATTCCTCATACATTTACCATTTATTCTTATACTATCAAACAGACAGCTTCCAATGCTCAATCAAGAAGCTAGACTCACAAGGGGAAAGAAGGTCTGTGATCTTCTGGTCTTCAGTCTTCCACCAGGTCCAGGATTCCCCCTACTCATACTGTGAGTTTATTGATCAATTTGTATATCCAGTCATCTGCCTGCTAAAGAGGACTCCCCCTGCAAGACTATCCAAGGATATGCAGAAGATTTTGTAGCTATCTAGAAGCTACAAAATTGGTGACTGGTACTTGTACCAAAACCACTCTGTCATCAGAATTTATGGCTGTGAGCTCTGTCCATACAGACTCCCAAAGTACGTTCCTATGAGGTTATTTGCTCTAGAATACTATACGCAACTGATAAACTCAGACCTAACACACTTTCATAGTGCCAAGAAGAAGGCCAACCTGAAATTCAGGGATCACCTAGGCCCATTCACAATGAACAAAAAGGATGGTTGGCAGGAAGCTGACCAAATACTAGGACAGCAACTCAAACTCAATAAGAGTTTCTGGTGGGTCCCTTATGACCCTGAAGGTTTCATAAGTGCTAGAAGAGTCAAATATAGGCTGCAAGCCTATAAACACACCCCCCTCTCTCAAGTACAACAATTTGCTAATCAGGATGAATGGGTGCCTGGATCAATAGTAGAAGAATTGACCCAGGAAGAATTAATGGAGAAAAATGTAAAAGACCTGGAAAAAACTCTTGACTTGGACTCTTGTCAACCGGTTTTCAAGCAAACAATCCAGACAGAAGAAGGCACCTCTACTGCACAGACAGCACAGGACATCCAGCAAGCTCCAGCAACAACTGCCAAAGGAAAGGAGAAGATGGGTGAGCATCAAGAGACAGAAACAGGGCAGCCTAGTGCCTCAAAAGACCAGCAAACAACACAGGCTCCTCCCCTGCAAACTGAACAAATCCAAAACCCAGTATTGCAGACCCCTCTGAATAATGAGAGAGGGAAGAAAAGGGACAGAGAAGAAATAGCACCTCCTACAGGGTCATTGCAGCAACCAGAGGCCAAGAGGCCAAGGACAGACCCTGAAGCTGAAGGAGACATAAGTGAAGAGCTGGAAGAAAGCCAAAACAGGGAAAGGCAAGCAAGCCAACAGACGGCCACCAGCTCTATCCAGCTAGAACAGCCTCAGCAGCACACCGTGGAGGTATCTTCCTCTAGACAGCAGGGCCAGAAGCCGGCCACAGTCAAAGAGGGTTTTATGGAGATCAAGGCTCAGAATGAATTACTAAGAGTGCAGCTATATGAGCAGTTCCTCAACACAACCCCAGCCAAGAAACAAAGATTGATGGCTGCCTTTGACTTCAAGGAAGAAAAGATGAGATTCACTCATCTTAAACCCAGAGTTCCACACCCAAAGACCCCAGCTGACTACTACAAGACCAATCTGGAGGTCTTTGCCAAAGACATACACCCCATGGACCAAATTGAGCTGCACAAGCAAACCGGGGAAATGGTGTATGCAACACTTGCTGATAGGGCAATGCTGGCCCATCAACTAAAAGAATCACTGAAACACACCAACAGACAGCTTGATTTGGAAAGGCTGTCCTCCTCCGCCAAAGATAACAGAATAAAAACTTTGGAGGATATAATAGTTGATCTTGGGCATGACCCAAAGGATCCAAAGGGTGTCAAGGCCCTTATAAAGAAAAAGGAGGATGACATAGCTGCATTGAGGAGGCAGGCAAAATTGCCTCCTACTATCCATCGTGACACAGCAGAGCTTGCCCAAGAAAAGCAGGTGGATAAAGCTATGGAATTACTCCTGATCATGAACCAGAGGATAGTGGAGATGGAGGCAGAATTGGAGAAGGCCATGCCGGATAAACAAGGGGAATCTGCCTCCCAGCCACCACAGACCTCCACAAACCTCCAA
>APFE030809607.1:3085-13945 GCA_000404065.3 Pinus taeda
GTGATTATACATTCGACATTGGCAGTGTATCTGAGAATAACACTGGTTAAAAAAATTTGTGACTGATTTTGTTATAAGTTGAACAAAATCGTTTTGCAAAAAGGAATCGATGTGTATGTGATAGCCATCGATTGTTTGCTATGTTGATTGATATGGAGTTTGGTTCTTTACTGTGATAAATGAATATGTATAGCCATAGGTTTTTTGTTGGATTGGTCGATATGGAGGTTGGTTCTTTGTTGTTATAATCGATAATATATAATATAGATTGATGGTTACGACTATCGGTTCCTCAATTCAAATGATTGTAGATGCAATTGACCAAACGCTAGAATAAACCAATGCGCAGAGCACAGGTCTATAAACAAAGGGCACTGTTGTTTTAAAACCCAATTTGATTATCAAAGCGAAGGCGTTGAGTAGTGAAGGTCTCAACTACTGAGCGATGGGTCAAAAACAATTCCGATTCTGTGGTGAATTTGCAGAACTCTGTTTCGATGTAGAGCCAGAGAATGTCCGATAGAGATGACGAGAAGCCAAAGGTCGATGTGTGGATATGATTGCGCAGAATGGTAAGTTTAAAGAATTCTGGAAGGAGATGTAATGCTTTGGAAGGTTTGAACCGAAGGTAGTTTAATTGACATTTGGATTGTCAAGGTAGCGGTATTCATTGATATTAGTATGCATGAAATCGATGTGCAGTGGTATGAATTTGTCAGGTTGAGCTTTTAAAGCATGGGTACATTCTTTTTATTGAATTTTGATTTTAAAATCTAGCCATATGTGAATGTTGAGATGAGAGGTATTGGGTTTGGTTATGGATTGAGTAAATCCTATGTTTTGATAAGTTTTTGCATGAAATTTAAATTAGGATTGTATTGAATTTGGGTTCAATAGCAGGAATTGATGTGAAGCATGGTTATTAGCCATAAGTTTTGTAATTGGAGTAGAGCTTCCGCATATGTGAATTAGTTGAATGATAATATAAAGGAGCTTCTGCGAATGATAGTTTGTGAAATTGCTCAGACATTAAAGAATTATTTGGGCGATTATTCGAGATGCATAGTATTGGAAAGATTCTGGGTTATGCAGGGTTTAACCTGCGCCAATTTTGGTATTAGAGTCGGAAGGATCTGTTGAAATTGAAGATGTTTGTTTTTTTGAATGAGTGCAAGAAGGTTTTGTCGAGAACTGAAGTGCGTTTTAGTTAAATGTGTGATGAAGACTGAGAGGAAGAACATATTCTAAATTTGATATGCAGAGGTACACAATTGCAATTAACAAGATTGCAGAAATGAATAGAGGACAAGATCATGAAGGATCTTAAAGGTGAGATAATTTTCTGATTTGAAATTTGTGATTAAGGTTTATGGTTGCAGAGAAGATGATGGCAGTGAACCTGACATTTAGCTAAAGGCTGGATAGGGAGGAAAATTGCAGTGTTCTGAAGAGAAGGTGAGTTGAAGAGATAGCCTAGATAGAGCAAAGGAGAGTGCTCAAGAGGTTCCAGAGGTAGTGAACCAGTACTTACCAAAAAGACCGGGTCCAATGAAGTGGATTGGTGAGGTAAGTGGTAGCAGGAGGGCTTGCTGTTGCAGAAGCTAGTACAACTCATAGTGAGTGATAAACTCATAGAGAAGATGATCATGGAGGATCAGAGAAGAGGTTTAGAGGAATGCCACAAAGGTAAGATGACTGATAAAGTTAGATAAAGAGAAATTGCAATAATGAAGGTACATTTGCAGGTACTACAGGAATGGCTGCAAGAGCAGGAAAAGCAGAATGGAGGATGGATCTTTCCACTGAAGGGAAAGAGAGTGATTTGGAAACCATTGCAGATGAAGTTGAGGCAAAGGTAGATTGCCTTATTGAAATAGGGAGTTAGAGTTCTTGAACTAGAGATGGAATTTGAAGATTCCACTTGCAGATTTGTTCAAAGGGAAGTGCTAGAGGAAACCGTCGAGACTGAAAAGTCTTGTGGTTTTAAAACTAATAACTTGTGTATTTCTGCAGGTACAACACAGGGAGATGAGCAAGCTTTAGAGTTTGTTCAAGAAGAATTGACCCTGAAGTTTGTTCAGATCAATGCTGAGATGGTAAAATCTCAGGAAACCATGAAGACAAAGGAGTCTAATCATAATATTGGTGCCGAGAGAGAAGGACCAACTGATGATTGGCCAAAAACCGGTGAAGGTATAGAAAATTGTGTGAAGTTTCCAAGTTCTACTCCTGATAAAATTATTGAATTGTATAGGAAACTAGATCTTCAGAGAAGAGAATTGGAGAGGCAGAGAACTTACATATAGGATAATTTACTGAAGAAGCAAGATAAGAATGTTTTGATGAATGGCAGTCATGAAGTAGAGGATGGAAAGAAGGAGAGACTAGTTGATAGTCTCATGGTGAATGCAAATCAACATACTGATGTGATGAAAAAGGAGTTGAAAAGGAACTTGGAGCAATATATTGAAGTATTGCCAGAGAAAGCTGAGGAGAAAGCCAGTGAAGATTTTCTGAGTCCTGAAGAAGGCTTGGCACTACAGAGAGAAAACTTGGTGATTGAATCAACAAGTGAGATCATTGGTTTTTGTGATTTTGACACTGACAATTTGATTGTGTATGCAGGGGATGAAGAAGAAAGTTCATCACTTGGAATTGTCTTGAGGGAAGAAGAACTGTTACAAAAAGGAAATGAGACAGGCATGTCTCATATGGAGAGGCTCATTTCCATGGGTGATAAGAAAGAGTTGGCTTGTCTGTATAGCCAAGAGAGAACTGTGGGGAAGAATTTTGGAATTGTTACAGTGATAGAGGATGAGGCTATAGTGTTTGAATAACTTGATTTGATTGCCAGGATCAATCAAGATGATGATGGAAAATTACTGAACATTGTTGAAGGGGAAGACGAAGGTTATGCTGGAACTAATTTGCAGCATGTTGATGAAACGCTTGAGAAGAAATGAATGAAATGTTTGCTGGAGACATTTGAACCTGAGGAAAAATTTACAGACATTAGAATAAATTTTTCTGAAGTTGAGGAAGGAGCAGATACTAGTTTTTTAAAATTGGTTTTGCTTGCTAGTACGCAAATAGAGATAAATGGATATGTTACTGCAGGAAGAGAATTAAATGATAATTTATTTTCTGAAGATAAATTTGCAGGTGATGAGCAAAAGAATGTTGCAGAGGGACAGTAAGTTTGGGAGGCAGCAACATGTGGGGTGACATCTGCAGGAGTAAAACCAATGTTATCAACAATCGGGGAGATGACATCTGAGGCAACATTGACAACAACAACATCAATGTTGGTAACAAGAAGAGGAGTAACAACAGTCACAACAAAAGCAGTTGAATTGACAGAAATTGGGGACAACAGCAGTAAGTTGGACATAGAGATTGAAAGAATCAGAAGAGTGATGATGAAGGTGTCTCAGAGGCAGCATACGATAGCAAGAAAGCAAAAGAATTTCAGCAAGGCAAAGACAAAAGTAGAGTATGAAAGTATAGCTGGAGGCAGGATGCAGAACAAGATATGGAAACCTAGAGAAAAGCAGGAAGCAACATGAGATGATGACTTGAAGAACAATGTGTGGGATCCAGGAAGACAAGGACAGAGACTTATAACGCATGATCAGGAGGTCACGATCATTTTCAACCTTGGGAGTTTGATGCAGGAGCATTAGGCAAAGAGAAAATGCTTTGTATTTTATTAAAACTTAGGGGTTTTTAAGTTTTTTAGAGGAGCTAGACTTTTATGAATGATTTAAGTGGGTTTTACGTATTTTTAATTAAATATCATAAATAATTGAAAATATGAGAGAATTTGATCAGTCAAGAATGTAAGGGGATGAGAGATTTTTCTAAGTATTAATTTAGAAATTAGTTTCATTAATTATGGGCGAAAGAGCATCCTTAGGGATTCAAGAGTGATTTTAGGATTTTTGTTGAGAAGTTGAAGGGATTGAACTTAGATTAGATCCTTCTAAATTGTATAAATTATCAAGCCTAAAAGGCATTGAAAATCAGAGAGAGAGAGTGTGTGTGAGTAGAGAAATAGAGTAGGAGACAGGGGTTTTTCCTGTAAATCTATGAACAGCTGAAAGGTCCGTGGATTTTGAATATCTGGCCATGAACAAGAGGTTCTTTGTAATTGATGTTATATATATATAGATATCTATGTAGAATTTGACTTTTGAGTCATATGCACATTGTTGAATTCGATTTTGTCTGAATATGTTTGGTTTTAATAACCTTTGTGATGTGACTCTGCACATGGGTGAAGTAATCGATACTATCAATATCGATACCGTAGTTGTTAATTGGAACAATTTTCCGGAAGCTGAAGTGGGCAATGACAATTATTGATTCCAAAGTTGCGTTAGTTCTGGAATGTACGCAGGAGTAACCTCTGTGTAAATCGATTCTTACCAGTACGTGTCTCATCTGTAAACTGTAAGTGTTTTTTTCCTACGTGGAATCTCTTATTGGTGTGAGTATGTTCAGTGATTATACATTCGACATTGGCAGTGTATCTGAGAATAACAATGGTTAAAAAAATCTGTGACCAATTTTGTTATAAGTTGAACAGAATCGTTTTGTTAAAAGGAATCGATGTGTATGTGATAGCCATCGATTGTTTGCTATGTTGATCAATATGGAGTTTGGTTCTTTACTGTGATAAATGAATATGTATAGCCATAGATTGTTTGTTGGATTGGTTGATATGGAGGTTGGTTCTTTGCTGTTATAATCGATAGTATATAATACATATTTATGGTTATGACTATCGGTTCCTCAATTCAAATGATTGTAGATGCAATTGCCCAAACATTGGAATAAACCAATGCATAGAGCACATGTCTATAAACAAAGGGCAGTGTTGTTTTAAAACCCAATTTGATTATCAAATCGAAGGTGTTGAGCAGTGAAGGTCTCAACTACTGAGCTATGGGTCAAAAACAATTCCGATTCTATGGTGAATTTGTAGAACTTTATTTCGGTGTAGAGCCAGAGAGTGTCTGATAGAGATGATGAGAAGCCAAAGGTCGATGTGTGGATATGATCGGCAGAATGGTAAGTTTAAAGAATTCCGAAAGGAGAAGTAATGCTTTGGAAGGTTTGAACGGAAGGTAGTTTAATTGACATTTGGATTGTCAAGGTAGTGGTATTCATTGATATTAGTATGCATGAAATCGATGTGCAATGGTATGAATTTGTCAGGTTGAGCTTTTAAAGCATGGGTACATTATTTTTATTGAATTTTGATTTTAAAATCCAGCCATATGTGAATGTTGAGATGAGAGGTATTGGGTTTGGTTATGGATTGAGTAAATCCTATGTTTTGATAAGTTTCTGCATGAAGTTTAAATCAGGATTGTATTGAAGTTTGGGTTCAATAGCAAGAATTGATTTGAAGCATGGTTATTAGCCATAAGTTTTGTAATTGGAGTAGATCTTCCACATATGTGAATTAGTTGAATGATAATATAAAGGAGCTTCCGCGAATGATAGTTTGTGAAATTGCTTGGACATTGAAGAATTATTTGGGTGATTATTCGAGATGCATAGTATTGGAAAGATTCTGGGTTATGCAGGGTTTAACCTGCGTCATTTTTGGTATCAGAGCTGGAAGGCTCTGTTGAAATTGAAGATGTTTGTTTTTCTGAATGAGTGCAGGAAGGTTATGTCGAGAACTTTAGTGTGTTTTAGTTAAATGTGTGATGAAGACTAGAGGAAGATCATATTCTAAAGCTGATATGCAAAGGTACACAATTGCAATGAACATGATTGCAGAAATGAATGGAGGACAAGATCATGCAGGATCTTAAAGGTGAGATAATTTTCTGATTTGAAATTTGTGATTAAGGTTTATGGTTGCAGAGAAGATAATGGCAGTGAACCTGAAATTCAACTAAAGGCTGGATAGGGAGGAAAATTGCAGTGTTTTGAAGAGAAGGTGAGTTGAAGAGATAGCCTAGAGAGAGCAGAGGAGAGTGCTCCAGAGGTTCCAGAGGTAGTGAACCAGTACTTACCAAAAAGATCGGGTCCAATGAAGTGGATTGGTGAGGTAAGTGGGAGTAGGAGGGCTTGCTGTTGCAGAGGCTAGTACAACTCATAGTGAGTGATAAACTCATAGAGAAGATGATCATGGAGGATCAGAGAAGAGGTTTAGAGGAATGCCATAGAGGTAAGATGACTGATAAAGTTAGATAAAGAGAAATTGCAATAATGAAGGTACAATTGCAGGTACTACAGGAATGGCTGCAAGAGCAGGAAAACCAGAATGGAGGATGGATCTTTCCACTAAAGGGAAAGAGAGTGATTTGGCAACCATTGCAGATGAAGTTGAGGCAAAGGGAGATTGCCTTATTGAAAGAGGGAGTTAGAGTTCTTGAACTAGAGATGGAATTTGAAGATTCCACTTGCAGATCTGTTCAAAGGGAAGTGCTAGAGGAAACCGTCGAGACTGAAAAGTCTTGTGGTTTTAAAACTAATAAGTTGTGTATTTCTATAGGTACAACACAGGGAGATGAGCAAGCTTTAGAGTTTGTTCAAGAAGAATTGAACCTGAAGTTTGTTCAGATCAATGCTGAGATGGTAAAATCTCAGGAAACCATGAAGACAAAGGAGTCTAATCAGAATATTGGTGCTAAGAGAGTAGGACCAGCTGATGATTGGTCAAAAACCGGTGAAGGTATAGAAAATTGTGTGAAGTTTCCAAGTTCGACTCCTGATAAAATTATTGAATTGTATAGGAAACTAGATCTTCAGAGAAGAGAATTGGAGAGGCAGAGAACTTACATACAGGATAATTTACTGAAGAAATGTGATATAAATGAAAGAGATTTTAAATTATTCTCCTTTTAAAAGACTTTTCTTGAAAGTGTTAGTCAAGTTTTGATTATTTTTGTATTTACTTTTTATCAATAAAAAATTATGTTTATTTTTTGACTTCTTTGTTCTTCTTCTTTTATTTTTGTTTTTTTCAGGTCTATTTTAATACCTACCACTATAAATTCTAGGTGCTTAAATATGCCCCTTCCACAAACATAGTTGAATCGTAGGGATTTGAACCTTGAACCTCCCAGCATATAAAACTTCTTCAAAGCCATTTCTAATTGAACTACTTATAAAAATAAAATTTTAGTAATTAAAACGATGTTGTAAGAATATTGATATTAGCTAAAGTGACAAATATTGTAAAAATTAGTTGAAGTGACAAATATTTTTAGGCCGATATGCCTTCCTTTGAAATGGACTTTTGTCGTCCCTTTCTTTCTCATGCTGACACGTGGCGTCGGAATAGAGCGGCACAACCGGGAGTTCTGCAATCTCATGTTGACATGTGGCGTCAGAATAGAGCGGGCATAACCGTATGTGGTATTTGATATAGCGGATCTGTTGAGGCAGTCATTCAGCCTGGCAGCTTTGCTGCTATCACTCAGTCTCGACGCATGGCGCTCAAAGGTGAAGAAAACCCATTGGATTCCGGGCGACTCTCTCGTCCTCAGAGCTGTAAGTCTCCAGTTGGTCGCGTTGTTCTACCGCCAGAGCATGGAGAGGTTCATAATTGATTACGATATCATGCTGCTGAATCGCGGCGGAAGGGTAGTCGTGTGCGTCTTCTTTGGAATCTTGTTGTCCGACGTCGCCCGCTCGCGCAACAAGAACGTGTTGAGCGACATGTTGGCCTTATCTATTAGCGCCACCGCTGTGCTTATTCACCTCTCTTATGAAATTTATATGCTATACCCGTTATCTTATAGCAGTGCCACATTCAGTTACAAATCATGGATGTTGATATCGAATATAATAGTTTTCACTTTGATCGTGCTCGTTGTCCTTCTGGGCTATGCAGTTTTGGCCAGCAAGAGCATTCAGGAGTTGGTGACTCGAAGAATTCCCATGCTCTTATTCTGGACGGGGTATCAAAACCCCCCATCAGTGGTTCTTTGGGAAGCAGTCTAACCGTACGCAGTGTGGTCATGGATCACGGCACAGACCCACCAGCCTCAGTACATCATCACCCAATCGGTTCTCAACTCTTCCATTGGTTTCATCGTCATTGTTTGCGTTGCGATTTCTGTAGTGGAATCACAGAGGAGTCGCTACAATGTCCAGAGCGGCTACAAAATCCAAAGCGACGGATTGGACTGGTTGTGGGTCATGGCTATCACCCTATAATGGATTTTCATCTTATTGGGTTGGGCAATCGTCTGTTGTAGATGGCTCACGGTCGTTGTCTACTTTCCAAGAGTTATAGGTATGAAGGGTTTAGGTCTTCGGGCATATTTTCCTGTAGAGGATTTCTGGAAAACCACTATCGTGGAGATACAAGAAGAGCTCATGGGACTGGACAAAGAATCAGTCAAGAAGTTTAGCTATGTGAGGAGATTTCTGTTTATGTTGTTTAATAAACTCCAGTTGTACAAGCTCTTGCCCACCTTGCTTCCTCTACAGATATTTTTAGTGCTTTTGAGCAAAACTTGTTGGTTGATTTCAAAGATGCTTTTCTCCAATTACTACAAGAGGAGGCTTCTCATGGGTCGGGTTGGTCATGTTGAGTTTTCAGTGGTCTATAATCTGCACAATCTGCACGACAGCAGTGGAGCTATAGGACCAGGAAATCCTATTGATTTCTTGAAATACTCGAACGTCTTGATGCACATGCCCCAAGAGAATCCTGCAGGGGTATGGATAGCCAATCAAAAATCTATCCAGGAGATAAAGTCACAGTTTAAAAAAGGGGAAGAAGATGGCAAAAATTGCAAAGCGCTGATTTCATTGCTGGAAAAACCAGCCAGAGGGAACTTGAGTTCTACGGATTTAATCTTGTTATGCATGATATCAGAGAGCGTAATATCTGGGCATGCTTCTGTTCTTTTTAGTTTAAATGCAATCTTAGTGTTAGTTTAGCGATTTCTATTGTTCTTTTCATTGATTTTTATGGCATAAATACTGGAAAATGTTGAATGGTTGTAGCATTCGAGCCGCGGATTTCCATACTCCCAGTTATGACAGATCGATTTCCTAAAATTTATTTTTAAACCTTTTTCCCTATTGATATGAAAATAAAAATGGGGAGGGTTACAAAGAAAATAAATCTAATTAAGAACAACAAAAACAAATCTATGGCACTCAATACCCAATGAGAAGAATGGAATGGCATGCTATCCATACATAAATTCTCTAATCGCAAGGGCTACGAGTCAGACCAACCATATTTTGGGATTTGCCCAAACGTGTTGCTATGCGTTAAACTATAACGCTTCATTTTCGGTCATAGGAGTATAGGAAACCAAAAATATTTAAATTTGGTTGATTTGATGGATAGATTTCCTTTCTGATATTTTAGTTTAACGCTTCATTTTCGGTCACAGGAGTATGGCAAACCAAAAATCTCTAAATTTGGTTGATTTGATGGACAGATTGCCTTTTTGATGTTTTAGGCCTATAACAGTTGTTTGTTTTTTTAGTGGCACTTCTATCAAAGTATCTGGTGGTTGTTAGTTGCTGGAAATACAAATATGGTCCTCTATCGTTGCCAGCCTTTGGTGACCATAAACCAGATTCTCCTCATTCAAGGAAGGAATGCCTGAAAAACAATGTGTCCTTTCTTTTGCCAACCTCACGCACTTCCCTGATGGATAGAGCCTGATGAATCAAATCTTTTCTTAATATTTTACCCATTGGGGACTTGGGAATTGAATTGAAAAATGCTACTCGACGTATCTTCTTGTATGGTGAAACCTGCACTCAACCATAGCAAATATTTTCTCTTGGAAATTAACATCTTCAACAAAAGAAAACAAAATTTAGGTTGAGACAGAGTAAGGAAACATATAGAAACTCAAGTGCTCCATTTACATGTTTTGCAACAAAATTTATGACATCCTCTTCGCAGAAATTGTTGTTTGACTTCTTCACAACAAATTCCATTGGTATTTGACCTGCTTCATGATCAGGATACCTACCACACACACCCTAGAAGGAAGAGAGTTTCATGCTTAAATAAATAGCATGTCTGTAAGAATCTTTAGCTTAATTTGAAAACGAAAAAGGACATTAGCTAATGTTTCAAAGGTCGCATCTCTGGTTCTGATTCTAAGTTGTCAGGCAAGAAATTGACTGTGGTGGACAGGTAAAAAAGAATAAACAGAGGGTTTTTATTTCCCTTTTTGAGGCTAGACCTTCAAGGTACAGATGTTCAGTGCTGGGCTTCTCATGTCCATTTATACTTACTACTCCTCTGTTCTAAAGAGATGATCAACTATTTGGTGAGTGATACTTCGGGCATTTGTAACTTTGTAATGTCTATGAAACTGCTTAAGGCGAACCTCGGACCTCTCTATGGCAGATCTCTGCACTATTGATGTGGACTAAGAGGAGAATATATGCAGGAAAGCCCCATTGTTTGCTTGACTAGCTGTAACTGTCAAAATGTGATGTGATGGGTATCTACAATTTGTACAGTAAATAATGTTCTCAACGTGCATGCATGTAGGCCTAATCTAGAAAATGTCAGAGATCTATTACGTTCCAGCCATGTAAATAAATAGAAAGGATCTTTTATAGATAGAAGGATCAGTTCTCAGGTTTGATTTTGACATGTTTTTTCCTTTGTGTCTGTGAAATGCATCTGGTGCTTTTACGTTCAGTGGAGGATGAAAGGATATGTGTAGCATTGTAAATAGGTAGATCATGTAGCAAATTATGTACAGAATGATAAGTTTTCTTGCTGAATTTAACATGCTTTTAGCCATTTTGTTTCTGAAACTAGAATGATTATTGCATTAAGGGAACCAGTTTTGTTACTGGTAAGCTCAGTATTGTTTTAAATTTCAATTAATTTAAATAAAT
>APFE030809613.1:0-23535 GCA_000404065.3 Pinus taeda
ATTTGATATTTTTAATGTTATTTTTAATATATATTTTTATTTTATTTATTTATGATTTTTATTTTTTTCGGTTTTCTTGTTATTATATGTTTAATATTTGTGTTCTCTAATTTTCGCTTTAATTTTTATGGTAATCATTATTTTTTCAAGAAAAATTGGTCATGTTATTATTTTCTAACACAAAATTCATAAAAAATGCTACTTTTATTTTATTTTTTTGTTAAAATTTTCCCAGAAAAAACAAACCTGAAAAACACTTATATCTCAGAGAAGAAGAAGAATATGACTAATTAAAAATTTGTTAAATTTAAAAAATAATTATCCACACTTAATACATTAGAAAATTTAAAGTTTCAAAAGTAAGCCCGCCAAAAGTGGCATTGATGCTATATCATTGCTTTTCAAAATCAACATGAAAACCACTAACATTAAATAAAAATTTACATACTTGATAAATAAGAAAATTTAAAATGTCAAAAATATGCTTAAAAAAAACATTAAGATGAATCCTATATCTACACTTTTCAAAATCGAATTATTTTTTGCTACCTCTAAAAAGTGAGAACTCGATACAGTTCTCATTGGATTTTGAGTTAACTATCTTGGTTGTCGTAACTAATATGTAATGCACATGTATGATATGAAACACATTCAATCAGAAACCATTTATTTAGGCTTGTTTGTAAAGGAGATGTAACCATAAATTGAACACTTGATAAAATTCACAATCCAAACTATTTAAGACAATAAAACTATTATGATTTTGGAAACATAGTAAGTTTTAGTACTACAACATAGTTGCAACAACAAACTTAACTCACACAATGTTGTAAATCCTTCAAGAAATCAACTAGTGAGTAAATGAAGATGACATTAACACTTGAGTTGCAACAATAAACCTACAATTCAAAGTTGCAACAATTAGTATTCAAAGTTTCAACAATTAGTAATTCAAAGTTAAAGTAGAAATAAACAAAAATAGAAATTATAGCCATATCTATGTGTGGATACAAAAATTACCTGGCTAAGATGGGGAACTTACCTCCTTAAATGAGGCACTAGTTAGAAAAAAAATAGAGTGTGAATGCTCAATACACCATTACTTGAATTGGATCAAAACATAAATTAAATTGCAAGAAATTTGGAAAATATAATAACTTGTTCTTCTCTTTCAATTCTTAGTAGAGGGGTTTTATATAATATGTTTTCTATCTAAATTAATAAAAGAGATGGAAGGGCAACCATGATAGTTGGGTTAATCTTATAACATTGATTTTCTAAGAAAATGGAAAAAATGAACATTAATTGAATTGAATCAGTTGTGTGATAGGTGGTGGCTGAATCATCCTCTTTTCTTGGTCATCCAATAATTTCTATCTGTGTTGACCAACTTGTAATTTTTTGTTTGACTAGTGTTGACTTGAGCTGGACTTGCTTCTATTAACTGAGACTTTGATTGATATGAGAAGGTAAAATTTTATTAAGGTTCACTGAATCTTGGTAGACCGAGTTTCTATTTTTTTTTTGAGGTAGGGATCGTAAGTTAAATCTTCCCCTTTGACTAACAATTGTAGGTGACTATTTGACTGAGGTTAACTAAGTTTCAAGCCTCTTGTTCCAAGCTTCCATAGGACGAAATTCACCCTATTGTTGCAAAATTGTCTTTGACTGAAATTGATTTTTTTTTTCTCTTTGTGTGCTGACTGTTTTGACTTGGTATTCATTGAGGTCATATTTATAATCTTGTTGGAATATTTTGACGTAATATTGATGAACTAAATTCTCTCTCTCATAAGGAAAGACTAGTTGGGTTTTCCCCTTGTGGGTTTTGCCTTGGTTATGAGCCTAATTTCTGATGTCTCTTGTCTCTTGCTTACTATTTATTGTGATCTCTATTTCTTTATTATAGAAAGTGAATTAAGCAAAGTTGTTTGGTAGAAATCACATAAGATAAATTTTTGGCCAACATGTTTCGAACCAACAAGTGTGGTTCATCATCAGGACCACTTGATGACTAGAATACTATAAGAATATAGATTCTATCATTGGAAGTAGTTGTCAATTTTAAATAACTATAGTAGTCTTCATTTCACTATAAAATCAACATGGAATTAGAGTTTTGGTGTAGGAAAAGAGTTATGAGATCACCTTGAAGAGCATATTGAAGGAAATTGAGAAGCACTTTGAAGATTTTGGGATTCTACCTTCTATCTTTGATCACCCATCTTCATCATGAATCTCTTCCTTAAAGAAAAAAATCTTAAAGGAGCTCCTAATTATAGGGCATGGAAGGCTAGGATTGACCTAGTAGTTGCAAGGCACAAGGTCTTGGGTATTGTTATAGGAAAATTTATAGAACTAGTTGATCAAACAGGAAAAGAAAAATTTCAAGAAGATGTCATCTTGGAAAGATGAATCATTATAGAATTTCTTAAGGATCATTTAATTCCCTATATTTCTTATCATTAATCTTCCAAGGCTATGTGTGGTGCCATTGCTGGTTTGTACACAATCAACTACATCAATCTAAGCGATCAACTTCACAATATCAAGATGACAAAGAATGATACAGTGGCATCATGCTTTGTCAAAATTTCTGAAATAAAAGATGAATTAAAAACCATTGAAGAAGAATTATCTGACAAAGAATTGTTAGTTATAGCTTTGGGAAGTTTACCTAGATTGTGGGCTTATTTTGCATCAAGCATTTGTGGAAGAGAAACTGTATGTAATTTTGACGAGCTATGGGGTGCCTACACTCAAGAACAATCAAGACTCTAATATAGAGGCAATATTGAAGATCCATGTGAAGAACCTTTTGTAGCCAATTCAAGGAGTAACAAGAAAAGAAGCCTTAATATTGGAATATTTCAAAGAAGTTCTGGTTGAAGACAAAATTCAAGACCTGCTCCAAGAAGGGAATATGCTCCATATACAAGACCTCCTTACCCCTCTTGAGATTGAAGATATAGAAATTATTTAACAAACATTCAATGTTTTCATTGCCAAACATATGGTCACTATCAATATCATTGTCCTCAAAGGAATTAAAGGGATGACTATCAAAGGAATGGGGATAAAATGAGGAGAGAGAAGCATCATGTTTCTGCTACTGATCTAAATGAACCATATCATAAGAGGAGGCACAGGAAGAATGATTTTGATTCTAAGTACTCATTCTATTCTACCTCTATAGGTTCCATTGTAGGTCATGATGAAATATGGCTGGCAGACAATGGTGCCTCTAGGAACATGATTGGAGGTTGTGTAATCCTCATTGAAAAGAAGATATGTCAAAGAGTTTAACTTGGAGACAATGAAAAATATGAATTCAAAGGGATTGGATTTTCATCCTTCTAATTGAAATTAGGAGGTAATGTATATATTAACAATATTTTATATCTTCTTGGTTTGAATAAGAATTTGTTGTCTATTTCTTCTCTTGAAGACAAAGGATATAAAATTTCTTTCATGGATGGACACATTCTAGTATGGAAAAAGGATGCATCCTTTGAATATGCTAAAGTTATTGGTGTACGAATTGGAGGCCTATATCATCTTCTTGGATGTTCAATTTGTAGAATACTTAGGGGGGATAATATGGGCCATAGTAATAAATAAGGTGGTTAACCTGTATCATGTAAGGGGCCACAAGTAGTTAGCAATAATTTAATAAGCCTATGGTATTATATAGATGGTATTGAGGGAACCATGGTACCCCTAAGTATACTACACAACTCAAGCCACACTAATAAACACCTATGATCTTTGTGTATGGCATTGAAGTTATCCTCATGTTCATTATAAAGCATTGTCTAGAATGAAATATTTTGTTAATGGTGTACCAAAATTGAATTTGATCATGATGGAGTTCTCATGGGATGTGCCTTGGAAAGAATGTTAAATGAAGATGTACTAGCAGTGACAGTAGATCGAAATCAATATCATATCTTGTGCACTATGATGTTTGTGGGTATATTTCCGAGAAGACTTTGGGTGACATGTATTATGTGATGATTTCTATAGCAAAACGTGGATTTATCTCTTAAATACCAAGTATCAAGTGTTTGAAAAGTTTTATGAATTAAAAAAACAGATTGAGAATGCTACAATAAAAAGAATCAAGACTTTATGGTCTGACAATGGTGTAGAATATGTATCCAAGGAGTTGAGTGACTTCTACAAGGATGCTGGAATTAAGAGGGAGATGATAGTTCCCTACTATCCTCAACAAAAATGAACTGTCGAAAGAAAGAATAGGAACATTATGGAAGCTACCAAGGCCATGCTTCATGATCATGGACTACTATTGTTTCTATAGGGAGAAGTTGTAAGAACAACTACTTATGTTCAAAATAGGTTCCCACATTGAATATTGGACTATAAAAATCTTGAAGAAGTCTTCACACATGAGAGACCAAATGTTTAGAATTTAAGTATCTTTGGTTGTCCTATTTATGTTCATGTGCCCTAGGAGAAAAGAAAAAGATTGGAACCTTTTGGGAAGAATGGGACTTTTGCTAACTATAATGAGAATTAAAAATCCTTCAGTGTTTATGTTCCAAGACAATGTTTTATTGAGGCTTTTAGGGGTGTTAACTTTGATGAAAATGATTCTTTCTAGAATTCCAAGGGTTCACACTTGGACTTTGATGATGATATACATGCGGCTTGGAAGATTATGGAATGAAAAGAACTTTAACCTATGGGTGAAGACCCTCACAAAGAATTTGATGATCATGAACTTGTTAAATATCCAAAATCCATTGTACCTGAGACTAGAAAGAGACCAACATGGATTAAAATAACTTTGAATGAACTTGAAGGACATGATACACCTCGTGGGACCTTCATGGAAAGTAAGAAGTTGAAGAAGTACTTTTTTTATGTAGCAATGACGTGACAACCATCATTGCTACATAAGAAGAAGCCATCCACCTATGAAGAAGCAAAGGAGGAATAGGTTTGGAAAGATGCCATGATTGGAGAATATCAATATATATAAAAGAATGATGTTTTGGAAATTGTGCCAAGACCTGAAGAAAATTTTGTTGTCTATTCTAAGTAGATCTACAAAATCAACCATGCTGCTGATGGAAGTGTTGAAATGCACAAGGATAGATTTGTGGCTCATGGATTATCCTAGAAAGAGGGAGAGGACTATGAAGGCATGCTTTCTCCCATTGCTAGGTATGATTCTATTAGATTTGTCATTGCTCTTGCTTCTCTTGCAGGTTGGAAATTACATCAAATGGATGTCAAAATTGATTTTTTGAAAGGAGTCATTGAAGAGGATGTCTATATTGAGCAACCTAAAGAATTTGACATCCATGATAAAGATACATGTAAGTTTGAAAATTGAAGAAAGCCTTGTATGCGTTGAAGCATGAGCATGCTACTCCTGTATTGACGGCTATATAGCAATGACTCTTGGCTTGAATAACAACGAAGTTGATCCAAAACTAAACTTTAAAATTGTTGAAGGCAAGCCCTTAATGTTGGTGTTGTATGTAGATGATTTGTTTCTAACAGGGGTTGAAGTTCTCATTTCCTAGTGTAATAGGGAGTTGGTTTCTAAATTCGAGATGAAGGATCTTGGTCTCATGCATTACTATTTGGGATTGGAAATTTGGAAAAATCATGATGGAATATTTTTTATCCAAGTCAGATACACTATAAATGTACTTTAGAGATTTGGCATGATGGACTGTATGTCCATGAATACTTCGATGGTGACAAATTTGAAGAAGATACATGACTGTGACCCTAGTTTGATTGATCCCTTCATGTATCATAAATTGATTGTCTCATTGTACTATCTTGTGAACACTAGAACTAAAATTTTCTATGCTATGAACATGTTGAACCAATTTTTGGTTGAGACCCAACCTGTGCACTAGGTTGTAGTAAAACATATTTTGAGATATTTGCATGGTACCATTGAATATGGTCTAAGATATTTTTCTAATGGAGAATGGAAGCTACATGGATTTAATGATATTGATTAGAATGGAAGCTATAATAATAGGAAGAGCACTTCTAGATTCTATTTTGGTTTGGGATCCATTATTATTTCATGGTCTAGTAGAAAGAAAACTTCAATCCCTTTGACTACAGTTGAAGATGAGTATATAGTTGCATGTTTAACTTGTTCTGAAGTTGTGTGGATTTGAAAATTATTTTTCATTTTGTCTAATCCAGTTTGGGAATCGACCATTATATATTATAATAATAAAATTTGTGTGAAGCTTTCTAAGAACCTAATATTTCATGACAAGTTGAAGCACATTAAAATCAAGTATAATTATATCCAGAATATCGTCCATGGGAGAGCTGAG
Organism: Pinus taeda; assembly: GCA_000404065.3. Classification (NCBI taxonomy): domain Eukaryota; kingdom Viridiplantae; phylum Streptophyta; class Pinopsida; order Pinales; family Pinaceae; genus Pinus; species Pinus taeda. The sequence continues at coordinate 6,339 of APFE030809613.1, forward strand.
AGGATAAAGTATGTCCCTACTGATGAGCTGGTTCTTGATGTGTTGAAAAAATCATTGTCCCATATGAAGTTTATATATTTCATAGAACAACTTGGATTTGTTGAGAACCCCTATTTGAGAGAGAGGGAACATTGATTGTAAAACAACATATTATGGACAATCTTCCTTAAGATGCAACTAGGAGATCTATGGATTGATCGAGAATATTGTCACTTCTTTAGGTCAATTAATGAGGAGGCTAGTGAGTCTAGTGAGGGAGCTTGACTCTCAGGCATAAAGTGATCCCTTAGGTTTTTACTAGAAGACCATTTTTGTCTGGGACACTGATTTTGTGATCTCTTTGTTAAGTAGAGACTCAGAGACCTATGGATAGGTAAGAGAGATTGATCTTCAATTTCCTCCCTTAGGATGTGGGTTGATGGACCTAATTATTGGTTAGGGAGATGTATCCTATGCATATGATTGGTTTGGACTCATTTATCGACCCCTTCTACGATTGTCGGATGTGTTGGATACTATGTATGTTTCCTATGATGAGACTAGTGATTTCTTCCTTAGGATGTGGGCTAGGAGACCTAAGGATTGGTTAGGGAGATTGATCTTAATAGAGAAAGACTTTTACTTTTGATCTCTCACTTAGGCTGTGGCTGGGGGACCTATGGATTGGTCAAGAAAATTAATCTTGAGAGAGAATGAAAAGTACCTCCATAGCTAAGAGGGAGTGTTGAAAAATTTGGTAGAAATGATCAGTATTTTCATTGGAAAATTGATAAAGAAAATTCAAATTTTTTTGTTTGACCATGTTAGCTTAAATTCAACAACTCAACGCCACATGTGGAAAAAACCACCTCCTCAACTAGATATAAATATGAATTCGTTGGAGTTCATTTTGGCATCATCACCATACATCATTTAATCTAAAAATCACAAAGACACATCCACTCATGCGAAGGAGTCAAAGGAGGATTTTCTATTCTATGTTGACCAACTTGTATTCTTATGTTCAACCAACATTGACTTGGGATATACTTGCTTCTATTGAACAAGACATTGACTTATTTCATAAGGAAAAATTTGATTGAGGTGCATTGACTCTTGGTAGATCGAGTTTCTATTCTATTTTTGGGATGTTGATCGGTAGTCAACTCTACCCCTTTGAATATAAAATGCAGGTAAGTATTTGACTGAGGTTGATCAAATTTCAACCCTCTTGTTTTGAGCTTCTACAAGTGGGAATTGAGCCTTAGTGTTGTATACTTGACTTTGAATAAAGTTGAAAATTTTTACATCTCTTCATTGATTGCTTTGACTACTTTGACTTGGTATTTATTGAGGTCAAATTTTGAATCTTGTTGGAATATTTTGGTTTACTATTTATAAACTAGATTCTCTCTCATAAGGAAAGATTGGTTGGCTTTGCCCCTTGTGGGTTTTGCCTTGGCTGTGAGCCTAATTTTTTGTTGTCTCTTGTCTCTTGCTTACTGTTTACAATGATCTCTATTTCTCTATTATAGAAAGTAAATTGTTGAAGTTTTTTTGGTGTAACTCCTTAATGATTGGAATACGATAAGAAGACAAATTGTATCATAGGAAGTAGTTATCGATTTTGAAAAACTATACTAGTCTTGATTGCACTAGAAAACCAACAATTGAAACTCTTTATAATTGCATCCAAAAGTTACAAAAATAATGAAGAGGTGTAGAAATACTGAAGAGTTGTAGCAAGTATAGTTATATCTAAAAGTTGCAACAACTTTACATTGCTAGAGCAAAGAGAGTTGCAAGACTTGTATGGATTTGCAACACCTACATGGAGTTGCAACTATCTAAATATGCAACTAGGTTTGGCCTTCATAATGTCTTATGCAATATTGATTTTAAGTATTTGATGTAAAGAGAAAAATAAAATTTATTATTATTATTTTATAGCATCGGTTTTATGCTCAAGGTCAATTTATTTATAGGTCAAGCACCCATTATGTGCTTTTAGGGTTTGTCATAAAGTCAATAAGTTAAAAGAGTCATTGCAATATATAAAATATCCCATTGTAATGTTGTAACAAGTAAAAAGAATTTATTTGAGCCAAAATTGTGTCAAAAGACCCTCCAAGATCAAGTTGGCCTATAAGATATCAAGTGAGCCTCTTGAATGCAGTTTGTACCCCTAGGAAGCCTATATATATGAGGCCTTCAGCCTCATTTGAAGCACACATCCAAGACATGTAATAAAGCAAGAGAAGAAGTTTGATCTTAAGGAGAAGTCCAAAAGGCAAGGGAAGCTCAAAATGGAAGCTAGAATTGAAGTTTTGGGTCTTTCTTTCTCGCTCTCTAATGTGCAATGAAACTAGGAAGCTACATCAAAGTTGAAGTTGTGAAGATGCATAAAGCTCAAAGTTGTGAAGTTGTATCAAGGACAAAGTTAGGAATTTGTATCAAAGTCAAAGTTGTGAGGTTGCATTTAGATCAAAACTGTGAAGCGACATCAAAGTCGTAGCTGTGAAGCTGCATCAAATTCGAAGTTATGAAGCTGCATCAGATCAAAGATATGAAGTTTCATCAAGGCCAAAGCTATGAAGCTACATCAAGGTTGAAGTTGTGAAACTACATCAAGTTTGAAGTTTTTAGGTCAAAGTTACATAAATTATTATTGGGGGTCAAAGTTGCTAGAAACGTTGTTGGAAGGTTGAAGGTTGTTGTTGGAAGCTGTGTAAGGAAATCCAATAAAGAAGGAAGGCTGACTTGGTCTTGGATAGGTCTATGTATTAGGTCTAACATCTTGGGATTCATCATTTGAAGATTCTATAAGAAGAGAAGAATTACTTATGCGTTTTACTCTCTAAGAGGGTTTTCTGCCTTGGTTAGCAACCTAGATCTTGTTTCCTTGTGTACTATTGGTCTTCATGTTTTGGTAGTTTTTTGATGATAAGAAAAACATTATAAGTGAATAAGAAACTAATAGTAATGAAAAATAAAAGGCCCACAGGGCTTTGGATTGACGGTGGATGGGTGCACCATTAAGGCACTCTTTGCGATAGGTTACTGGTTCAAATCCCCCGTGGGTGCTTACCTACCAAAAAAATAAAAAAAATAAAATAATGAAAAGTAAAAGAATACTACAAGCAATTATCAAGGTAAAAGGAAATCACCCTAATCTAGTTGCCTTAGATTTCTCAACAACAACCACTATTGAGACACCAACATTGAGTAATACCTGTGTAGTCTTGTGTCCTATATGCCATTGTTCGTACATAAATGAAATAATTTCCCAAAAAGTGCATAAAAATAAGAATTAAAATGACACGTAGAAGGATATTTGTACCTTGACCAAAATCAATCAATATGGATGGAAATGTAATAAGAAATAATGGAAAGTCGAAAATAAAAAGGTATTGCGTACCTATGAAAAACATGTCAATTTGGCCAACTCTAACCATTCTCAAAGAATTTTTATCTATCTTCAAATTTATAGATATAGTAATGAAGAACCATTTTGAGCCTAATTCCATATCTACATGCCATTTCATTTTTCATTTGGTGTTCTTCCACTAGATTAGGGCCCTCTTGCTGGGCCATATGCCCTTAAAATTCTTACGATTATGTGATTCTACATGTATTGAATATATTCACCGATTTAGATGAAATTATTTCATACCTTGGAGTGTTATCCACTTTAGGTGTGCATATGTTTGCACCTTTTGGCATTAGACTCTCTTGAGTATTCTGTGTCATCCTTGTCCCTTACTACGACACTATTGTTTCCTGGCCCTCACTCTCTTAATTGGTTTATTGTAGCCTTTACTTTATCACTATTCACTATCATTTAATTGTGAGAATTTCACCCATTCCCATATAGAATGTTATATTTCTTCCACTTTTGAACGATGTCTCAAGTAACAAACTCAACACTAGTCAACTGTGTCGTTAAAACTTGACATTCTCAATGCATTAGAGCAAATTTAAGCCTAAAAGTCTGCTTGTAAGAAAAAATTATAAATAACAATATTTGAAACAATTGTGGCCTCTACACTTGAAATTTGAGTAAACCTATAAGGAGGTAAGCCAAAAATACAATTAAAAAAAAACAATTTATTTCTTTTCCCTCCAAAATATTTGCATGTATTTCCTTTTAAATTTAAAGGATTTTGATTGGCTTATGTATTATGACATGGAATTACACAAAAATTTAATGGGCACTTTTAGACTGAAAATTTATTCTAATGTACACAGTTAATTAATGCATTCAACTTCCAAACATGTGTTGGTTAGAAGAAATTTGTTCTACTGCAATTTGTTTTATAAGATAATGTAAATTGCATGATGTTGTGAAGCTTTAAGATTTTGAGAAGACAATATATATTGTAAATGAGTATTCTTTTAACATAATCCATTTCTACATTAAAACAACTAAATTAATTTAAAATTACAATACCAGAAATATTATGTAACAAAATTTTGTTGAACCTAGAAAAATTAAACATCATTATATTATTTATATGATATCTTTAGACACATACTCACATTTATAACTAGATCAACCCTATAAATTAAATGGATGGTAAACATGGATAGACACCAATCCATGATAAGCATCAAAACACTTCATGATACATCTTATATTGCTAAAGTTAAAAAATAATAAAAATCAACTAAATTATAACTTTATTTCGATATTTTTGTTTGTTAATTAATTACCTTCTATTATATAATAAAATTGACATATAAATCTCAACAATTAGCCTTCTCACTATCATGGCTTGTAGCAAGGGAAACCAAACGAGCAATAGTGGAGGCATCTTACCAATTTTTTTGTCCATTAAAATATTAAAAATTGAAGATATTGTCTAAGCTTTCTTACACCTAGAGATTTGTCTGAATACATAGTCAAAATTTATATATATAATCTGGTGGGTGGATCTAATCCTCCATAATTTTGGCTTATCTATGAAAATAAAATAAAAAGTTTCATATTGAAAAAACATAAAACAAAAATACCTGTGCATGTATCATTTGACTTGAGAAGTTCTTGGGGTTGAAACCTATGCTCATGGGCTAGAGATGGAACCATTATGAAGATATCCTTCCATGGGTGAGACATGAATCTAGGTTAACCAAAAAAGTGTTGGTGGCATTAAACCTTTTGGATTTCATTGAGGGAGGCTATAATCTTGTTTTTTAGCCCCAACCCATTTTTCATTTGCTAGTGAAAGGTGATAGAGTTAATATATTGGCTCTTATGTTCCTTGATGTGGCCAGGGTCAAGGACCCAATAAAATAATTCAACTTGAATTTCAAATACTAAATATCCTTATGGGTTAGTCATGGTTAAAGATTTCAATTGTTAAATTTCTTCTTAAACTTATGGAGTGACACAATGGTCTATTTCAGCACCAGACTTGGCTTGAGAATGGGATCTAGGTCATGGCTTGAGAATAGGATCTGGGTCTTCTTGAAGAGCCACCACCCTATATAAAGGGTCATATATATAGCATGAGAGCACATGGAAGCTAGTTTGAGGTGCACAAGCTAGTTAAAAAATAGAAGGTAGTAATTGCATTGCTTTGACATTTTGACTGTATCTTTCTTTCACCAAATTTATACATTCACCAAAAACAATAACATTAACAAAATCAACAAGTACAGTTAACAACTTCATTGATACCTAAAACCATTGATATGGTTACTGGTTTTAATCATTCCTCAACCCGCTTGCTTAATGATGCAAGTCATCTGTGAATATGTAAGCAATTTTTACTGTTTTTGACTGAATGCATGGTCTGGTCTCCAAATTTTCTGGCGTGCATCATTTCCCAGAGAAAAGTGATCAGAGTGATGGGTGACATGTCACCCATTGGTGTTTTGGAGAGCATTTGCAAAGTTAAAAAAACCTAGTTCCAGTAATGTTGTAACTATGGTTATCGAATTTTATTTTGAATTCATAATTCTATTCCTATTCGATTTTAGGACGAAAAAATTCGATTATGTGAAAATTAGATTAGAAATGGGAATTATTCATCTTATAAAATTAATATATTATTTAATTTAAAGTTTTTTGAAAAGGTGAATATATTTTCATGTTGGCAAAAGGCTCAAGAAAGATATATTAAAAGTTTGGAGAATTAAAAATAAGGCTTTTTTTATATTAAAATAATAGAAGTTATGAAAAATTGTTTATGCAATCAAGTTTTGAGTAATTAATATAAAAATTTTAGTTAGTGTTATTGTTTATATCGGAAATTTATTTTTTTCTTTTTCTAAAAAAATTGAGCCAAATTTTCAAAATGTCAAAATATCTGCAATCCTAATTTGCAATTTACCAAACCTAACTGTCTGAATGATCAAGCAAGACAATCTAAGCCAGAGTCTACAGCTGCACCCAACAAGAGTCCAAAGCATTAAAAAAAAAGAAGGATTTTTCTGAAAGGTTGAAAACTATAGTATTAACTAAATCCAAAATGCTTCAAATTTATTAATATTGCAGAGTGAGAAAATTGTCATAAAATCTAACAATATGAATAAAAAAACCTCAAAGCTAAAGTTTAATATAAATAATGAAATCGCACTTACCAAATAATTCATGACTCAATCATTATTCCTATCCAATCCAAATTAATCAATATTGTTATCATTATAAGAATTCAAAGCTGATGTTCAATATAAATAATGAAATCTCACTTACCAAAGAATTCATGACTCAATTATTATTCCTATCCAATCCAAATCAATCAATATTGTTCTCAGTATAAGAATTCAAAGCTGAAGTTCAATATAAATATTGAAATCTCACTTACCAAAGAATTCACAGCTCTATCCAATCCAAATCAATCAATATTGTTATCATTATAATAATTCAAAATTGAAGTTCAATATAAATAATGAAATCTCACTTACCAAAGAATTCAAGGCTCAATCAATATTCCTATCCAATCCAAATGAATCAATATTGTTATCGCTATAAGAATTCAAAGCTGAAGTTCAATATAAATAATGAAATCTCACTTACCAAAGAATTCACGATTCAATCATTATTCCTATCCTATCCAAACCAATCAAGATTGTTATCACTATAAGAATTCAAAGCTGAAGTTCAATATAAATAATGAAACCTCACTTACCAAAGAATTCACAACTTAATTATTATTCCTATCCAATGCAAATGAATAAATATTGTTATCACTATAAGAATTCAATGCTGAATTACAATATAAATAATGAAATCTCACTTACCAAAGAATTCATGACTCAATCATTATTCTCATCCAATCCAAGTCAATCAATATTGTTATCACCATAAGAATTCAAAGCCGAAGTTCAATATAAATAATGAAATCTCACTTACCAAAGAATTCATGACTCAATCATTATTCTCATCCAATCCAAATCAATCAATATTGTTATCACTATAAGAATTCAAAGCTGAAGTTCAATATAAATAATGAAATCTCACTTACCAAAGAATTCATGATTCAATCATTATTCCTATCCAATCCAAATCAATCAATATTGTTATCACTATAAGAATTCAAAGCTGAAGTTCAATATAAATAATGAAATCTCAGTTATCAAAGAATTCATGACTCAATCATTATTCCTATCCAATCCAAATCCATCAATATTGTTATCACTATAAGAATATTATTCCTATCCAATCCAAATCCATCAATATTGTTATCACTATAAGAATTGAAAGCTGAAGTTCAATATAAATAATGAATCTCACTTACCAATCATGACTGAATCATTATTCCTATCCAATCCAAATCTATCAATATTGTTATCACTATAAGAATTCACTATCCTTATCCAATGCAAAGTTGTTTAACAATAACTATCTAATCCAAATTTATTTAAGAGTAAGAGTATGTGCAGATTATCCTTTGCAATCCAAATCAATTACTATTCTTATCACTATAAAAATTCATGACTGAATCACTATTCCTATCCAATCCATATTCATTTAACAATAAGACTATGTGCCCATTATCCTTTGTGGTGGTAGACCACAGAAAATGAACCTCTCTAATTGAATTCCACTATCCATTATTCTCTATTTTACCATAAACCTTAATAGCTAACTATAATTCAACTTAATAACTAGCTATAATTCAACTTAATAGCTATAATTCAACTAGGTAATTGTCATCATCCAAAAAAAATTATGAGAAAAAATAAATAATGCCTAAGGCCACCACAGGTTGGTAGATTCGAAAGCTGATGCAACCCCTCGAATTGGTGTTTGAGATGTGCGATGTCCTGGTAATTCCATTTCTTGGACAATCGAATTGCTAGCGGAGTTGACTATGCACATATCTAATGTGCTATCAACTGCGAGAATAAAACCACTGTTGTTCACGGTCACGGCCAAAGGAAATACGGGAGTTCCAAAATCACACCATATTTCAAATTCTCCCGCTTCATTCAACTTCCACATGCGAACAAACTCAGCATCATGTCGATCAACTAGCATGAAATGGCCATCATATTCAGCAAAATTTTCAATGATGCCCCATCCCTGGGGCAGTGGGATTTCTGTCCAGATTCCGTCAGCAATATTAAAGGCTGCAATATTAAAGGCCGCCCAGTAAAATTTTCCTTGACAAAAAATACCCTTATCAAAAGGACAGATATGATCTGGGACCATGGTGGAATATTGAGTCCACGCGTTGGATTCTGAATCATAAATACACATCTGCATCATTCTTCTATTAACACCTCGACCTTGTTGCAATTGGTGGTTTAACAAAGAATAGCCTAGAACGAGAGTGCAACGCCTTGTGGAAGAGTCGAAAACCATCCCATTGAAGTGGTAGCCAGGTATAGGAGGACGAGGTAGGTGTCTCCAATTCTTGGTACCAGGAATTCCTATGGAAAGAGCCAACCGATCCCCTCGTTCATGACAACACACGATGCTCTTGCAACTATCCAGAACGATGCAATTGAGCAAAGGCACTTTGTAAATGTGTGAACCAGTACTGCATCCTTCTATAACCCAAAATTCCACGTCATCTTTGGAATCCCAATGGATCTGAATCAGAAACCCCGGGGTAGAACAAAGCGACCATTTTGGAACAAGCCCTTCGAAGGCATCCCGAGAAGACAGTAGATCTTTCCACTGTTTACACACCGCCCTCATTTTGCCCAGAACCCTAATGGGAAGCTTCGCTAAAATCATATGCAACAACACCTCTGGGAGCCTTTGCCATATTTCTGTTTCCATTGCTAAAATATTTCTTTCTCCAGCGACAAAAAAAAAATCTCAGGCCTTTCACAGCTCTCCACCGAAAAAATAAATCTCATACCCTTCACAGCTCTCCGCGAAAAAAATAAATCTCAGACCCTCCACAGCTATCCTAAGGGCGTTCCACTTTCAGGATCCAGCCCTCCCACTCGAGTTATATAAAAGAAAACGATCTCCTGATATAACGGTCTGCCCGCTCTTTACGGCATAAATTACAAAAGTAATCTAGCTTTATCTGTTTGGTGAAATAATTTTTGAAGTGTGACCTGGATTCCGGGTATTTTCACATTGTTGATACTTAATATATATATGTATTTTAAAGTAATATCCATAGTAATTGATAATTGGATTGGTTTTTATTAATTTTACACCGATTCCAATTGTTATTATTATTATAACGTGAGATAAATGGTACACCTTAGTATGCTAGCACTTTGACATCGATTCTAAGTGTTTTTAGTATAATTTTAGGTGACATACCCATGCCCATGCCACTTTGACACCGAATCTAAGTGTTTTTATTATAATTCTAGGTGGCATACCTATGCCCATGCCCATGCCCATGTCCCTAAGTAATAGGGAGTTTGAATATGTGATTTTATATTCATATTTGTTTTAATGTTTTTCATGAGGTTATTAAGAAAGTTTTTTTAAATGTAATTTTTTTTAAAATTAGTTATTAATATATTAGTGTAGCTATATAAATTAAAAGTATAATCTGATTTGTTTCTTCAAGGTAGTTTTTTTATTAATTTTAATTAAAATTTGGTAGATATTTAAAAAAAATTGAGTTTAAGATGTTTAATTTACAAAAGTGGAGCGTGAGAGTGGTTTTTCAAGGTGTTGAATCTATTTACCCATTCAAAAATGTATATTAAAAAAAAAATCACAATCTTGATTGAAATTATATTGCTCAATTCCTGTGAAAAAGACTATTTTGTCTATAACTTAAATTAGGTTATGGAAATTTTTAACTTATAAATAGATTTTCTTACAATATCATTGACAAATACCATAACTTATCAATGCTACATGTCCATAAAACCATCTATCTATTAATTATTTATAATTTAATTAAAATTTAATAATCATATTCCAAAATAGATATATAATTATTTTATTGTATACCAAGTCTCTTCCAAATAAATCACATCAAATTTTTAGGATAAGCTTTTAGAACCACTTAACATTTAAAATTAATAATTATAATTATAATTAATAATAAAATCAATCTAGATCCATCTTAATTTGTGAGAGATCAAATCCGTTGAGATGTAGACATCTTCTAGAGTGGAAAGAGATTTGATCCCTCAATAACACATACCCAAAAACCATCGGTCATTTCAAAATAATTTTTTTTATTTTAATTTAATTTTATAACATTTTTAAATCAAAACTTAATACTTACAATAAAACATACAATATATCAAGATTCTTAAGTATGATTTTTTACCCTCATTTTTCCATTATATATTATTAATTGTAGATAGGATTTGTACAATACCATGCATGAACCATGGCTAATCAACATCACTTGCTCAAAAAACCATAACTATTTCAAAATCAAAATTTATAAATATTTATTTGATAACATATTTTTTAAATTTAAATCTAAAAGTAAAGCTTTTGGGGATATGTTAGTGGTGTAAATGTTTAACATGTAGGCTCATAGTAAAACAAAAAATAAAAAGTTAAAAGTAATTGCTTGGATAAAAATACATAAATAAATAAATAATAATGATAATTATCAATAAAACATGCATTTTGACATGGTCAAATTACATAATATTTAAAATAAATAAAATAAAATAAAATATAAAATATAAAATTGATAATTATAATTATAAGCCCCACGGACCGACGTATTGCATTACTAAGGCATTTGTGTGGTTGGTTCAATCCTTGTCTAGCTTGTGTGTTGTGGTTGGGGCAATGCAATTCTACATGGAGATTATAGCATTAGTTGATGGCTATCAACACTTGAAACACCTAGAGGTTTATAGTAGTAGTTGATGGGTATCAACCAGTGACACCCAAAACTATCATGTTACCGATTCCACCAACATTTATAAAAAAAAATTAAAATAATTAAATTATAATTATAATTAATTATAATAAATAATAAAACCAACTTGGATCATATTAATTTTGACTACCAACTCTTTAAGATGGACCAAATATCTTGAGGTGCAAACCTATTTTAGAGTGAAAGGACATTTGATCTCTCTTAGTGCTTGATAGATATAGAGTTAAGATAGATCTAAGATAATAACAAATATTTCATGCATTTCATGACAACTTTCTGATGATAAAAGAAACCTGACCATGCACCATTCAAAAGAAAATTCTAAAACCATATTTGAGGTGAAATATTAGTTAAATCATAACTAAAAACTAAGAGAATGTTAACTCCATCACTTATGAAAGTAATAAGTAATTAGTCTCTTAAGGGATTTATTGATTTCCTAAGTGCCTTCTTACCTATCGAGGATATTTTTGGAGTGTTTAATTGGTTTCCAAGCACTTTTCCCTTTCCGTGTAAACATGAGAAAATGTATATTGAGAAAATAAAGATCAAAGGTGTGTTCTTATATCAGAGAATAGTGGCTCATGAATGACTTTCCTTTAACATATATTCACCTTTTAACCCTTTCAAAACTTCATTACTTAAATAGAAGCATATAAAAATAATATTAAAGGATGGAGGGAGAAGTAAAAGTGGAAAATGGTAAGATGAAGATAGGTACAAAATTTAAAAGAAGAGAAAGTGAGCTACAATAAGATTATGAAAGGGATATGTGTAAAAAAAAATGGTGGTGGTGGGAGATGATAGTTTATATAAAGTACTAATAATGAGTTTAATAATGAGTTTATGAAGAATTTAATGGAGAAACTCAATGAAAAATTTTAGGTCTAGAAAAGAACTATGTGGAATTATTTAATCTAAAGAGTACATTTTGTTAAGACATAAAATTAAAAGGGACAAAGGTAAAATATTTAAAAATTTGGGTAGAAGAAGAAGATTAAAATATACATGAAGAATAAGTAAGTGAAGAAATGGAAAAGGAAAAAGTATGAACATTAGTAAGTGGTGCTACTAAACAAGAAAAAGAAACCCCAAAAAAGTGAAGAAAGTTGAGGAGGATGCCACAAAAGAGTTTCAAAAGGAAGATACATGGGAAACATTTAGAAACATGATGCAAAAAATGTAGGAATTATGATGGTTCTATATGGCTATAGAGATGATTAATAATGCATGTCTATTGTTAGTTAAATTTATATCCATCTTCAAGATTGATATTGTTAGAGTTATTTTTAATTTCCACTACCCCCTTCATAACTTTGAGGAGTAATGTTGTGCTCTAACTAATATTCTAATTTTTTCAAAGAAAATATGGGGTTTAATGTGTTTGGAATGCTTCACAATGGGAGATTTGGGGATTTAATAGTAGTTTGTGTCAATAACATTCTCTTTTATCTTAGTGTTTATGGAATAACATGTTTGGTTAATGTACATGCTTTATATATTTTGGGGCTTTGTATTAAAACCTTATATAAAGATCCCATGAAGGTAAGTCATGGAGTTATGTAGAAACCACAAGAATAAGGTATTGTCGCTGCGACAACGACCCTCCAAAATTTTTCCTTGTTCAATTTTGGAGGTTACATATGTTTCATGAGGTATCGTTTCAAGGTGTCTTGTGTTGTCTACTTATTTGTTCATGTTTCCTAAGTGATCATGTTTCCTAAGTGAAAACTATCATTTCAACATCACTAAGTTTTGTTCTTCCTCCTAGGTCAAATTTTCCTAAGTGTCATCTCTTTATATTTGGAAGTCCATGTGTCGTCTTTCTACAAATTGGAAAACCACTAGATTTTTTTGCCTTAGTGTTAACTTTCTTCACTTGACATGCTTACCACATGAAAGCAGGAAAGCACAACTTTTTCTCTTAGATAGCTCATACTTTTTAAATCTAGTGACAACACATGCACTGTTAGAGAAACTACACCATCTTGAGCTTGAGAACACTTCTCTCTCATAGTTGGTCACACTTCTCTCTCATAGTTGGGTGCACTTTTGTCCCACAATGAGTGTGCACTCCCTATTCATAGCAGTTGCACACTTTTTGTTTCTAGTTAGTGTGCCCTTCTATTTCTCACACATGCGCCCTTCCTTGCTTATATGCAGAGTGCACTCCTAGAGAATAGGGACCCTCTCCACTTAGCTTAACTAAATCACTCGTCAAGTGATAAGAGGCGAGCATGCATTATCTTGTTTTGAATATTGTTTCTCTTTATAAGCAGCCAAACTCATTATTCATTCTAGGCTGACTGCATTTTCTCATCGCAAGGAGCTCTTCTTCATTTGTGGTCACAAGTGCACCGATTCTTGGTAAGTTTTGCAACGTGTCACTTTTGTTTGCTTTGTATTTTTTAGTTACGCATTTTTTCTTGTTAGCATCATTTTGATATATTTTTGCATATGAAATGCTTTTTATATCTATTCTTGCTCCTAAGTGTTATTTCTACTGGATCTTCGCATTCCATGACCTTTCACCTTCTAGTCATGATTGCGGCAAGAATTATAAACACTTGCAACCCTTCTCTCTCACTTTTATTGTGTTCTTGACTTGTTGTTGGCCTTCACTTAGTAGTTTTTAGCTTTTCTTTAAGCAGAGAACACTTTTGGAAAATAGGCACCATTTATGATTTCAAGTTGTGCCCAATAGAAAAGGCTCCATTAGAGAGAACATAACACATTTATAAGCCACATTCAGGCATCTCTTCCCACCACAACTATGCCTTGTGCCCACCTTTAGCTTCCATGACGCACTGCGCACTTCCAAGAAATAGTGTGATCCCTCCTTGATCACTCCAACTATGGCCTATGCCCAAGAAGCCTCTCTCTCTCACCAGAGCGCATGGTGCAGTTCTAAGCATCAGTTTAGCTTTGTCTATTGACTGTGATATCAACATGTGCCCTCTTCATTTCCTTGGCATAGTGTTCATTTCCAGTGGCTAGTTAAGCCACTGTGTCTCACTTTTGATATGCATGTGCTCCCAACTTTCTAAGATATTTCCCTCAACATTGTCTTCTAAATAATTTTCATTTTATAGTTAGGGGATTTATAGAAACTAATTATGGTTCTTCGTTAGTAAATTTTCACTTGAAGGTATCAAATACAAATACATGATACATCCCTTTAACATCATCTGTTGAGACAATGCCTCCTACACTTGAAAATCTATATAAAAGTAAACTTTAGAGAATAGTACTAAGGAGGTAGTGGAATACAGTAAGCCAGTTATTCCCATCTTATCAGACACACAATGTTTTATTGATAAATCCTTGAAAGACTCATGTTAGGATATCAAATATGCTTTCATGCAGAAGCAATTCCTAGAAAACTTGGAAGAAAGAGAAGTGTATATAAATATCAAAAGGGCCATAATATGCAGAGTGGATTTTAGATTCGTAGTGTTACCTTGTCCATAAGCTATAAAATGGATCTTGCTACACATGGATAACAAGAATCTGGTTCTCAACAGTGAAAGTGGGAACACGATTGCCACGTGCCATCTACATCATGCACATTCCTACTATAATATGGTAACTCCCAATGAATATTTAAATACATATTTCTATGTGGCATGGGAAAAATTTAATGCCAAGGAAGTCCTTAACCATGGTGGAAAGATCCTACAATGTTTCGCCTGAAATCAAGTGAAATTTATAGGAATAGATATTTGAGAAAGGTTTACCAATATTTCATGGTGATGTGCTTCAAATCACATGGATGGAAGAATGCAGAATACTTTGAGAAGGGTTGGGTTTATCTACCTAGTTGTTTCTGGAGGTAAAGTATTCAACTTAGCTGACACCCTCTCTCATGAACTACAACTTAGTATACACCAGGCCAAGATAGTTTTACAAGCCAAAAAAGCACCAAAATTCTATATGTCTTCTTAATTGTTGGATGGAATCTGCACTTGTTATGAGTAAATCGGGATGAAATGGAACTGGACCCCTCAAGATAAGTTTCCTATCTACTTCCATTGCAGACTGTTGTCATAAGATAGTTTCATAGGAGTTTATGTGAAATTGGCTGAGCACTTCTTTGTAGTACTGTATAATATGATCTTTGAGATATAACCTCCCTGCATGACAGATCACATGAAGGAGGCACTCTATCAAACTGTAGATTGGTTCTGTTCACCACAGAGCACATACATCAGAGTGCTTGAGTGTTAGATTTCCCCTCACCTTATGTCAAGGTATGTAACCAATAAGGTGGTCCTATAAGAGAATTCCTATCAATCAAACAATGGTTTTTCTACACATATCCATAGAAGAAAAAAATGCTTCTTGGCCCTCTTTTCCTTTATATATTGGACTTTATGACCTTAGGAGCCTTAAGGAAACTGAAGCTTAAATTGAATAAATCAAGAATCTTCACTTTGTAACAGTGGGCTTTCATAGATATGATCCTAGAAAAGTTTTCATGCATCTAAGACACAATTTACGTGATCGACCATTCCAGAAGATGAGAAGGTCAAGAAATGGTACAATAAATTAAGAAAGAGTCAACTAGGAAATGAGGTAAGAACCTCCTATGTTAATCAGATACCATATGTACATATGTAGGAGATTCAAGAAGAAGTAATTTCTGAGGTGGACATTGTATCTTCCAGAAATAGGCTAAAGCATGATCTAGTGGCAAAAAGCAACAGGAATTTCAAGGTTGATCCAATGTACAAGGGTGCAATTGAGGAAGAGAAACAAAGCAAATAAAGGGAGGAGGAGGAGAAAAGGTTAGAAAAGGAGAAGAAACAAGAAGAAAAACACAAAAGAGAGGAAGAGCGCTTAAAAAAAGAAGAATAAGAAAAGAATCTTAAATATGACTTGAGAAGAGCAGAGGGGATACAAATAAAACACCAAGAGGAATTCTTACAGTAGAAGAAAACAAAGGAAGAAACGAAAATAAAAGAAGAATAGGAATAGCAAAAGAGGTTGTAATAAGAGGAAATGAAGAATTAAAAAGAGGAAGAAGCCTCAAAAAAAGTGGAGGAAGAAAGGATGGATCATGAAATGGAAGTAGAGCTAGAGGAGGAGGATGGGATTGAACCAATTGCAGATGAACCCATCACTTAGCCATAACCTCCTCTCACTAGTGACCATCTCCCATCTAGAAAAATGGGAATTGTTCATCCACCTAATGATAGGGTTATGGATGTATCTAGATTTACCTTTAACTAACTAAAGAAGATGATTGTAGAAGAAAGGTAGAGGTACATTCCCAATGATCCTCTCCAACTAGTCTCCATAGCTGCAAAGAAAGTGATAATATCTAATACTAGGAAGAATCCCTAAGAAATCATTTAGTGAGAATGTGCAATTTTGAAAAGATCTATTTGTTGCAAAACAAGAGGTTGATCATCCTTCCAAAAAGAAACAACATTTGTATTCTACCAATATTAACACAGAAAAGCTATGGATAGCCATATTTGAATAATTGAAGCCAATGGAAGACACCATGAAGCAACTATACAATGAGATGACTCTCTTGCACAATGTGATGAAACCCTTGGTAAAAATCCAAAAGAAATATCAAGAGATCCTAAAGTTTCTCAAGGTTGTAGGAAAAGCTATAGATTTGATGTAATATTGGGATGCCAAGCATCTTAATATTCCTGAGTGGTTGATCAAGAAAGACATATTTGCAACTAAAGTGGTGTTGCCTTGAAGTGGTGTTTCCATTGTGACAATGACCCTCCAATGTTTTTTGCCTAACTCAATTTTGAAGCCTACGTAAATTGTCATTTCAAGTAAATTTTTGATAACCTCCATTTAGCATCCCCCTTCCATGTGGAGATGATAATACATCCAAAGGAACTCCACTCAAGACAAGCCAATGTTACTTCGAAAAACACGTATTCTACCTTTTCGTGATCATGGAAGAT